>QVRM01002850.1:190000-195392 GCA_003439945.1 Dermanyssus gallinae
GGGTGAGGTTGCTGCTGGTACATAACGAGTACGAGGGTGTGTGGGCTTGGGGCTAGGTGTGAGATCTAGCCCCAAGCCTCCTAAGAAGCGACTCGACGAATGAACAGGATAACCATTGTAGCAGCACTAGTAGTCAATAGACGCCTGATGACAGACAGAAACGCGAAAAGGGAGGTTTTATCGCGTGGGCATTCCTCGCAATTGTCGCTTCTTCTTTCTCCTCCTCTCTGTCTATCTCACTCTTTACCTTTATTTCTGCGTCCTTCTTGCTTTCGTGATCGGATGTGTGATTGGAGCTCTTTGCTTGCTAAGAGGCAACCGAAAAATCAAGCTCAATGCTTAAATGGAGTCTCAAGTGTCGTATTTTGGTCGCGAATGTGCTTACGTATATATATATATATATATATATATATATATATATATATATATATATATATATATATATATGAGCACAGAATCCTGTTACCAGAAAGCTAACGCGTGTCCACTTCTTCTGTTTAGGTGGTGGCTCCGAACGCGTTCCGCGGCCTACGCAATATGGAAGAACTAAGCCTGCAAAATAATCCCCTAACCGTGCTAGCCAGCTATAGCTTCTCCGGTCTGCAACATATCCAATTCCTCAATCTGGGATACAACCGCATCCAGAGTATCGAAGCCAACGCTTTTGCAGGTATGGCCATAGTTGCACGACCGAGGGCGGGTTTGCCATTAACAGGAGTAGTAGTGACGACGGAACCATACGCATTAGAATTGTGAATATATACGCGTTTGTAGATCACCATTGGGCTGTTGGGGAACCTCTCCATCTTAGACAGACCGTATCAGTGCACATACGGTTTCAGGTTCCCAAAGGTAGTTTTTTGGGTGTATGTAAAATGATATGCAGAGTCTAAGCTGACGGTGTATGTGCTACGCGGCCGGATGCGCTAACAAAATCTTACCTGCTTACCGTTACAGACTCACGAGACATCGAGCACGTCTCGCTCGACGCGAACCCCCTTGTGATAATCAAGACTAAAGCATTTAACGACGTCCGGGACATCGGAGTCATCTACATGCCGCTTCGCGTCGACACGATCCAGGCCGACGCGTTCCATGGCCTCGAAAACGTCACGGAGTTGGCGTTCGACCAGATGAAGTCCGACGCGATCGGACAGTTTGCCTTTCGCGGGCTCAACAAGGTCGACCGGATCATTATCAGCAACTCTGTTGTGCGCGTCTTTGATTCAGGTACGACACAACTGAGAGCCGTATTACAGACCCTGCTAGGAATTAGGCTATGTCAAGGTACCCTTGTGACGATATGTGCTCGTCTGTTTAAAGCCACCAGGATATTTGGTTTAAAGAGTGGTATCAGCAATACAAGACTTGTTGAGAAAAAGCATTTATTTTTAATGAATTTGTTTTTAACACCAATGCTCGGCTTAAGTAGTATTGTATTCAATATTTGAAGTCAACTGAGGTAATTTTCTGTGCTTCACTTAATAACGTCACACGAGTCACGAGTTAAAGAAGTGTCTATCTACGTCACATTTTATAGTGTGTGAAAGGCAAATAACTCCAGGAGTGAGATGACTGAGAGTCGGTACTCTTGCAACATACCACTTTGGCTAGTAGTGTGTAAAGTAATGGATGCGGTTGCTCTCTGTGCTCAGCGCGGAAAACTGCAGAGTGCGGCAACAGATGGCGTGCTACGTCATTAATAGGTTTGTGCAAATCTACTAACAAGTTTTCTAATAATTAATAGATTTCTGCTGTTAAATCTGTGAAGTTTCGTTAGATATTAACTTTTTTGGCTAATACTTTGCGGAGCCCAACAAAAACAAAGCCGTAAAGTTCTTAGTCTAATGCGCAATCTCGGAGCAATGTTTGCTAATCAAATAGTGCTATACGAAAATCAATTATTCTTCGAATTTATAAACATTTTAATCGAAATATTAAGCAAACACGCAGATACTCACCCAGAAAAGCACATTCCCGCTAAGCGGATATTTCTTTTTAAAAATATAAACAACGTATATTCATTTTTAACCAATCTAGCGCGCTGCAATAAAATACACTTCTCTAAAAGCTGAGGTTGGCTTGCAATATTTGTTATCGAGTCTTCTTGCAAAAGGAAAACACGTCATGTGTGATGCACTAGAACTGGGGGTTTTTAATTATTTTTAATGAATCCCAACGTCTTGTGAAGACATTCAACGCACCTATAGTTGCCAAGCAAAAGCTATATAGAGAAATTTATTCCCAGACATGTTACTGTAATTAATCCACCTAGTCTGTTTTTACACAAATAATAATAATAATAATAATAATGGTTCGTTATTGTATTTTGTTAAAGTGCATATAGGCCGTGTGATATGCGGAGGTAACCAATAAATGGCTATGATTTTAAAATATTGAAGATAAACGCTAATAAGAGAACTTTAATTTTTGAGAACTCTCTTCTAAACGACCTGGTCGCAATTTCTGACCGGCGTTGTGTATCTTCTTACGAAAACAATGTGCTCGGTTTCTGTAGAGGAAGACTGGCTGTCTCGCAATCGCAAACTTTGTGCTCCTATATCGGACAACAACATATTTTTCTCAGAACCCATGTTTCATTGGAAAAAATCTTGACTTTAACGAGAACTTCTACAATTTCTTTACTGCTTTCGAAGAAAAACCCGGGCACTATGTATATATATATATATATATATATATATATATATTTAAATAGTGCCCGTATATATATATATATATATATATATATATATATATATAGTAAAAAGAAACGGTTCTAAGTGAAAAGAGCCGACGGTCAGTTTGCGTAGAACAATCGCTAGCTATGAGCGTAGAGCTGTGTCACTGGGGCAAGTCAGACGTCACGTGATCGAACGTGACCTTGCTTCGTCTGCTGCGCCTCTCAATTGCCGAGTTGCTTAGCGAGCAGATTTACTTCCCTTTATCGGCGTAGCTTTACGAGGCCAAGTCGTATCAAGAAACAGGACACGGAAATAGTTCGAGAGAAAGATGCCGTGTCGCAGGGTAACAGCCACGACGGTCACTACGAAAAGCGGATCGTCTGCTCTGTGTTGGTCGTATCTCGACGAAAACCCATCACACCGGCACACAATGGGCGGCCAACATGCGTTTTCTGCGTTCTTCGGGACTTCCACAGTAGCACGGCCATATGCGCCGTTACAGGAAGCAAATAACTATGTACTCTGATGAACATTTAGTCTGATTCAGTCTTTCTCTCAGCAGATGCATATATATATATATATATATATATATATATATATATATATATATATATATATATATATATAAATAAATATATATATTGAAGCAATCGACCTTTTATCTCTAAATGTAATTGCTACATTAAAATAAATTAAACATTTTATTTTATGTATAAGTTAGAGTCTTTTAAAATGCTCAAAACAAGAGACGACATTAAATCTTTCTGTTCAATTTTTAACGTGTATGCAGCTTAGATTCTTTTTAAATGCCCCAATTAGGTGATACCTAGCGTGTACAGTAAATGCACGACACATGTTCATGATCAAATAAAATAAAATGTTTAATTTATTTTAATGTAGCAATTACATTTAGAGATAAAAGGTCGATTGCTTCAATATATATATATATATATAACACAATTTCACGCGGACACACATACAATTGTGTCCGCGTAAACGTGCGGGCTTTCTAACCCAGAATTAGCCAAGTTCGACAATTGCGCTCCGAAGAGAAGTTGCGCTTTCTTGTTGAATGTCGAGCGACTGCTTCTGACGCAAAAATTCCGTTGCTCCCGAAACCCGTTGAAAGGTTAAGGCTTCTGCTCACGCGATAAATCAACTTCAGTGTAAGAGGGCCTGGTCCTCCCATTGTCTCGAAAGCCAACGGACAAAATTGGTGGCGATAGCCAACGCCTGTCATTTACATTTGTGTGCAGCCAGCTTTTCGTAAACTGCTAAGTTCCTTGCGGATGATTCAAGGATAAGGCAATAGTCAAATTTATTAACGCGGACGATTGCACGCGTTAGCGAAATCGCAAATAAGGAGGCACCAGGACCAAAATGACATCCGTTAAGAAAGTCTTAAGCTGAATAGTGAGAGGCAGCAGCATCAGAAAAAAAGTGTCGTTCGTAAAGCTACGCGATGCAGTGTTGATTCTGATTGGTTTATTTGCGTTGCGCTTGGTTAAGACGTAACGATGTTATTCCACTAATACGAGGCGTTTTGACAGACGAAAACTAACTGTGAAAAAGCTATTCTCAAAACATGTAACATTTTTTTGAAAAATGTGTATATCAAAAGGTTTGCGTTAGCTCCGTTAACTCCACCTCACCAACTGTGAGGCCTGCCTTACGATGAGTAGCTTACTGCATTGCCAGCATTACTACAGCAGCATTTCCGTTAACTCATTCACATGACATATGCGAATAGATGAGCAGTAGAAAAAGATAGCGTCCGTGAGACCTTCATAAGTTTATGACTGTGTGTGTGTGTGTTGGATGCACGCCTTGTCATTACAGGTGCGTTTACCGGCCTGAAAGACGCCAATACGATCTTGCTCGAAGGCAACATCATTCAGACGATTAAGGCCGCAACGTTCGCCGGCACCAGAAATGTGCGCTCGGTGAAGCTGGTCAACAATCGGATAACGAACCTCGTGCCCGGCTCGCTCGACGGCCTGAGTCCCGAGGTCCGCCAGCTGAGGGGGAACTTCATTCCATGCGACTGTCGGCTGGCATGGGTCCAGGCGGTGCTCAAGATGTCGCACGCGACCAACACGACGTTCTGCTCCGAACCGTCGGAATTGCACAACGCGACGGTGGCCCACGCGCTAGAGGTGCAGCGTGCTCAGGAGCAGCTGAGCTTCAACCAGGTTCACACGTCGTGTCGGCCCGAAGACTTCGAGCCGAAGAAGAGCTACTCCGAACAGCAGAAGGTCAACACAATGGCGACAGGCAACGCTCGGCAACGCTCGACCTCACGGTCGTCCCTGCTGCTCTCGCTGCTGATTGCCGCGTGGGCGATGGCGCTGTAAAAGCTGCTTCGAAATGGCTTCAGGCTAGCGTTAAGGTGAACACTTTCGTGTTCCTGGGACAAGATCGACCTACATCTGGGAGGTATGCAGGTTTTCCTCGTGGCAACAACTGTAGAAAACAAAACGACAAGGAAACCTCTACTCTACTTGACTCGGGTCGGGTAACTCAGGCGAGAACGTGTGGCTATTACGATGCCAGCATCTCGACACGGCACCAAAAATGGAGTTGCGGAGCACGGCAGTCATTCCTTGTGTACGGCCGCCATCCCGAATTCCGGGAGGCTGGCACGCAGTGCCATATATATATATATATATATATATATATATATATATATATATATATATATATATTATATA
>QVRM01002851.1:0-62025 GCA_003439945.1 Dermanyssus gallinae
CGATGATGATGATGACGATGATGACGACGACGACGACAACGACAACAAAGAAGAAACGACCCCGTGATTTGATTATCGCTTCGAATTCGACTCGGCGTCGTCGTCGTCGTCGACGTCCGCTCTCCGTCCTTCTCTCGCACTTCGTGCCGACGCTTCGCGCCGTCGACGCTCGGAACACCACAAAGGAGGCGCAGCGAAAGCGGCGCGTGTATGGAGGCAAACATCCATTCTGGCCAGCCGTGCACGCCCATAGCGTACGTACGCCCGTCGAGTTCATTGGCAAACTCGAAAGCGAAGACGCAGCTGCAGCCAGTCGCAAGCGAGTGGGTCTATACTGCTGCTGGTGCTGATGCTGCTGCAGCTGCTGCTGCTGATGGCGGCCGTGTGTTCCGAACGCAACGGCCATCACATCTCGACATCTCTCTCTCTCAGACAACATCCACACAGACAAGCTAAGCTGCAGCGACCACAACGGTATCACCAATATCGGCTAGCTCAAGACATTAACTACTTCGGCGCTCACATTGGCTCCGGGAATGGAGTCCGGGAAACGCTAACTCACTACTGGACTGAGCTCTACTATTTGACGCGATTGACGCGACCCCAGTTGGCCCCCGGTAGACCGGAGCTGGCTAGTTGAAGCTTTTGGTCATAGCTTTGGCGTCACTGCTGCATCTATGATAATGATGATGATTAATTTTATGATTATATTTTCCACTAGTGTGATTATCTATTGCGAATCTTAGCAAAGGTAGCGCCAAGAGAGCTATTTATCACCACAATCTATTTGACATTAGTTACTGAGTGGACTTTTATGTATGCGTCAGAGTTTTTCGTATGCACTCGTATTGCTTTGTGTGCTAGTGAGTCGCATTTGAATTCAAAGTTTGCCTAGAAGAGACAAATGACGCAATCACACAAATAACCGGCGACTCACATTAGAGGTCGTGCGTTCATTTCTGACACGACACACATTTTTGTTCGATGCGATATTTGTAAAAATTTGTAGATCTGAGATAAAGCGTCACTATACAAATAAAGAAATAAGTATATTATATAATATAATATATATATATATATTTTTTTTTTTTATATACATTAAATGTTATGTCTCTTGCCATACAGTTGCATAAGGCATAGTCGTTACCTAACCTAAATGTAATTTATTTGGTAGTGATGTACTAATCTTGTTTTACAGTTAATGTGGTATTCTGGTTGCTAGAAAAGAACATATGTAAGTTAAGCAATTTTACATGAACCCCCATTTTTCAATGCACACGGACCAAATCAATATCAATCCATTAAAATCAAAAGGAGTACGCGTACTTTCTCGAAAGTCAATCTTAAACTCACCTCTCACCGAGAAAACAATAATCTCAAATGCATATTTTTTAACCTACAAGTATATATATATATATATATATATATATATACATGTCTGTACCTCGCAGCGTCGATGCTGGTGCACGGGCCGAATATCGCATTTGCGCAGAGCTAGGCGGTTTTACAAACGTTCCGATAGCACGTTCTGGTTTGTAGAAAAAAACGACACATTGCAAGAGATTTGAGGAGTGGCAACGGCAGTAATCAACATACGATAGACGAAATACGACGGCAGCAGGAACGCGGCTAGAGACGACACCACCGGAACGAACGTGCCGCTTTTCCCCCTGGCTTGCGTCGTCCCGCTCCGGAGGAAGCCGGCTAGAAGAAAGGCTGTTGGGCGTGCATTCGCTGCGCGGGTTGCCGCTTACGGCGGCATCATGCCGCCTGCTGCTGCTGCTGTTGCTGCTGCTGCAACTACTAGGGACGATGAGTGAGATGAGTACAACTGGGGCGGCACTTCGAATTCACGGCCGGGCTACGAAGCTACCCGACAACCCCCGGGGCCGCCACCACCGCCGCCTCAGCCTCAGCCAGTAGTCGGAGGCAGCCTTCGAACGGCGGCCTGGACGCGGGCAGCCTTCGAACGGCAGCCATGGCGGTGCTGGTGGCTGTGGCCCAACACCAGCAGAGAGAGGCAAGCCGGGCGGGGAGCCCATCCACTCGAGGATGAATAATTCATATGACATGCTCGTCGTATCGGACTAACTACTACTACTAACTACTACGATCTAGCCATTCGAGAATTATAGAGAGTGAGTGCCAACCTAGGCTGGGTGCGCTGTATTGCTGCGATCAATCGACAACAGAACATACTCGTGCTTCTTCGGCTGGCTCGGACTTCGGCTCTCGTGCCGCGTGCGCGATGACAATACGCTTCGATTAGTTACAGAACAGTCGAATCTTCGAACGAACGCGACGGCAATGATGGCGACAGCAATAAGGACATCAGAATCAAAAACAATAATAACAGCAACAACAACCACGACGACAACGACGACAACAACAACAACCACGGCGACAACGACAACAACAACAACCACGACGACAACGACAATAACAACAACAGGACTTCAACGCTTGCACAGCGTGAAGAGCATCGGGTACAGCATATCGGGCCGTCATATTACGTTTGCTTGAAATCAGACGTTGCACTTTGCTGTGAGTTTATTTTTGTCGCGTGAATCATACGCCACTTCAAACCAATCGTGGCATCGTGTGCATGTTGTAGCACATATGCATAGCACATGCAAGCAAATCACAGTCAGAATAATGCGATACAACTATGGGTTAGTTAGGTAGATCCTGAAAAGTAAAGCGTGATAAGCTGGGCTGAGCTAACACAGTATCAGTTTGTCACCTAGCAGGTATTGTGCGTTTCGTCCAGAATCATCAGATAATATATATATATATATATATATATATATAAATCATCAGATAATTATATATATATATATATATATATATATATATATATATATATATATATATATATATATATATGCACAAATTCCCCCCATCGTCTTCACCAAGAAGACGATACGACAAGTGTCCACAGGCGCTGCACACACACACACACACACATTAACTAAGCACACCTTGGGAGGCGTAAGAGGCGATATCACTCTCCTCGGCCACCAACTGGAGAGGTGTGTGGGCCACACAGAGTACGAAGCGCCCCGTGGCTGTCGTGGGTGTACTCATACATACGCAAGGCGGTAACGGTGGCGTCGAAGGCGGCCGTCTTAGCAGTCAGACCGGGTGAGCCGGTCGCACGCGCGAATACACACCACAGTGGTTGGGTGGCTCGCTGTTTTCACAAGGTATGAGTGCATAATCCTGAGTGGTGGGGGGGGGGGGGGCGTGAAACAGACAATGACGACCTTGATGGCGTGAGTGAGGCGTCGAAGTGAGTGAGTGAGACCTTTGGCAGACCTTTGTGAGCTGGCTAACTTTGTTGTCTGTCGGTGGTTTGGACTGAGTCGGCCCGCGGGGTCGGGGGGCCGGGGGCGGCGGCTCGGTGCTTCGTCATGTAGGCCGTCGGACAGGACCGTCGCTAGCTAACAACGAAAGAAGGACGGAAAGAAAGAAAGGCGATGGAAAAGAAGAAGCAAAGGTGGATAATCGAATTGAGCGAGGCACTCGGTTCCCTGCCGCCCGTGCCCCCATCCACACATCGCACTCACACCCCTCGCTCGCATACTCACAGAGAACTACGTACGCCCAACGAGCGTGTGGGGCAGCAATCAACGTTGTCGACAAAGTCCACGATCATTGGTCTTTGTATGGTGACGGCGGTCATGATGGTCATTGGCCGTCCATTGTCATCTTCATCTGGATTTGGATCTGTATCAACATCATCATCATCCTCTTCATCATAATCATCATCATCTTGATGATCGCAATAATAACGCGTTTGCAGGGCTTACCACAACCACCACCATCACCCCCGCCATCACCACCACCACCCCCGCCATCACCACCCCGCCACTACCACCACCTTCATAACTACTATCACCCCTCGGCCCAACGCGCTAAACACGATCCGCGACGACGCCAAACTGAAGATAAATCCGTCGCAAGTTAATTGTCAGCCACTGCGAGCTCAGAGCAGCAGCAGCGGCGGCGGCAAAAACACGAGGCAACGAACAATGGTACTAACTGCGGAAGCGGTGACGTTGCTGCGGCAAATGACGACGCCGTCGTTCATTGTCGGCTGTCTCCCGAAGCCGCCCAAAGACGCCCGAAGCCGCCCAAAGCCGTTCGAAGCCGCCCAAAGCCGCCCGATCGACGGCTTGCCGACGCCAGTCGATCGTATGTATCTCTTGCGAGGCGGAAGACACACAAGTTAGGCTGTAGACGCAGCAGATCACCCCCCCCCCCCTTTCGTGCACTCGTGATTCATGGAGTCGCTTCGGCGGGAACAATCGGCGTTCCGGCGGGTTTCCAATACGAATTAGTGTTAGGCCCGTTGGCACAAGCAGGTCGTTCGTAAAAAAAAAACGCTACGCGGCCGACTGGGTACAATCGGCTGAATGAATCAACGCGATGCAGGAGGAGGAGGAGGAGGATGTGGTAGCAGTTGCGGTGGTGGAGATAGAGCTGTTGCTGGTGGGGTCGTTGGTATTGGTAATGCTGTTGTTGTTGTTGTTATGGCTGCGTATATGTTGTTATTACTACTGCAATGTAATCTGTTTGCCGTTTTCTGTTTTGTTTTTGGCCTTATTTATATACACATGCATACATACACGCATATATATGCATATATATATATATATATATATATATATATATATCAGAACCTACCAGTTGTGCAGGCTATCTTCTAGATATTTTTTATTTTCTTTACGCTTTGGCAACCACACTTTAGACGCTCGTAATGGGCTAAGTTGCCTGTGGCACAATATCGTCTAAATGCATCTATCGTCATCGCGTTCTCGTACTGGAATTATATAGGCTTTCTCCAGCAGAGGTATGTAGCAGCAAGGCAATGACAACCACGTCCAACAAATTCAACCAGCACGGCCAGGGCTCGAACTAGCGATGTTTTTTTGCTAACCGCCACCGCCACTACAAAAATATATGTGGAGTAGACACGTGCCAAGTATCAGTCGGTCGTCGAAACACTGTTGCGCCGTTCTTCTGTTGAGCTACAGGCATTCTGTGTGCCTGTGTGACGACAACCAATCGGAGGCTGGATGCTCTGTCAAAGAAAGGCCTTCTGGACACTGCGATAGCAACATCAGTACTAGCAACAACAACAACAACAGCATCAACAAAAACAACAGCAGCAGCAACAACAACGACAGCAAACCAGGTAGAACCAGGGAGAAGAGCTCATGCCTACGTCAATTTCGCTACTACTTCAACGACTACAACAGGTACGACAACGTCAAGGACGACGGCGACTTGTGTGGTGCCGTGCCAGCGTGCCGATTTATGTAAGCCCCAGCCCGTGCTAGGTAAGCACAGGTAGGCAGCTGCGAAACGGCTAGGTAGAGCCTAGATGATGCCACGTGACTGTGAACAGGTGAACCCGCGCCCTGACTCCTCTGCGGCCGTGGCAGAAGCGCGGTAGTGGCGGCGGTACGATTGGTGGGCGCGTGCGTGCGTGGTTATTCCATCAGCAGGACGGTGGAGGGGGCTGTTTCGTCGCACCTACCTCCTCTTCCAATTCCCGCAGCGACGCCTCTCTGTTTCTGTCCTGCTTGTACACGCACACACGTACTCGCTTTCTCGCTCTCTCTTTCCCTTTCACGTGCTTGTTCTGGATTACTCTCTCTCTCCCTCTCTCCCTATCTATCTCTCTCTGTCACTCTTCCTTACTCGAATATTTTATCTCCCTTAACTCGTCCACCCGGCCGACATGACAGACACGACGGCCGCCGCCATCCTGCATCTATTCTCCATGCACCACATTTTCCTTTATTTGCCTACGCACGCGGGTTTCAGGAGCGCGCTCATTGGCGGTGGTTGAAACAGGAATTACACTTGGGATAAAGTTGGGCTTGTGAGTACGAGGAGGCAGGCAGGTGTGTACGCAGCGCTAGATGTTCACGTCGTACATAGTGTTTGTGCCATCATAGGTTACTCGCCAATGACGACGGCAAAGACAACAATAGCAGTAGCAACAACAACAGCAAAAGCAACAACAACAACAATAGCAGCAGCAGCAACAACAACAATAGCAGCAGCAACAACAACAGAAACAACAACAAGGGCTTTCCATGGTGGGCGCGCCGGCCCAGGGCAGCAGCTCCGTTTTCCAGCGTTGTTTTTTGCGCTCGCCTGACGTAGAGGCATGCGCCTGCGACAGTCGTCCGAATGCGGTGGTGGTGGTGGTGGGGGGATGGTAACGAAGAAGGTAGCTGCACGACCTCTACACTCTCCAAAAGCATCCCCCGCCCTGCCCCGGCCCAAACTCGGCCTCGCGCCTCTCGGCCCTTTATCCTCCTCGCCGTCTGTAGCAGCCGACTCGAACAGCCGACGGTTCGGTCCGCCGCCGGCCACCTGCGCACTCAGCCCGCACGCTTCATGTTGCCCCTGTTTGCTTCCTTCGAGGCAAGAAGAAGACTGCAACTCTAGAGGCAAGAAGACTAGTCTCTTCCTACGAGGCATGAAGAAGACTGACTGACTGTCTGTCTGTCGAACATTACTGACTTGATTCGATGCAACTACGGCCGCTTCTACTACTGCTGCGGCTGCTGCTGCTGTACGCAACTATGAGGATAGGACAAGAAGCAGCAGCAGCAAACGTCGTGTAGCAATTGTAGTAGACGGCAAGCGTAGTGTTGAGAAGCTGTGCTGTGGAAGAAGCGGCAAAGCGATGAGCGGAAGTGCTGCCCAGGAGTGCTGGCGCTTTTCGAGGTCGTTCTAACGCAGTGATCTCTCTCTCTCTCTCTTTCTGTTGTATAATGCAACACCTCAGTCTGCCAACAATAGCGGCCGCCGCAGCAGCAGAAACAGCAACAGCAGCGAGCCCGGTGGCGTGGTGGGTGCCCAATTCCGCCTGCGCCTCGCGACCGGAGGAGACACCAGATAGGTGCGCGGGTTCGAGCCCCACCGTTGTACATTTGTATTTATGGGGGTGGTCCGTCTATGCAGAAATCCCGCGAAAAGCGGTCCCGTGGACGTTGAATCTTGGCTGAGGGTAAGCCCGAAAACTTTCGCAGCAGCAGCAGAAGCAGCGACGCCACCAGCACCTGCAGCAACATATGCGTGCGTGTCACCAACAACGCGGTTTGGTAACGAGTTCACCGAGGCCCTATCTACCTCCTTCGTGCACCGACAGGCGACAAGCTACTTGGTGGTGAATTGCACGGGTAAGCTTACGAGGCTTGTATTCAACCTCGATTCTCACTTCACTCGTTCACTCGAACCGATAGCCCGTGAGCTAGGTTGGATTGTTATCTTGATTTAGGTCGAAATGCGCGTTATACTGCCATGACATTGAGCTGTCCACTATTAAAAAGACAAAACGGCAGTTGATACTAGCACAGTGCACGTTTCGTCTTTTAGGGGCTTGACTAGGTTAGCAAAAATTGATACATATAGCACTCAAATAGTCCACCCGAATTTTCACACTGCCCTCGCGGGCTCATCAAGACTACACGCCCTATCGACTGTTGCTCGCATGTCAACTGAAACATCAAGCTTGTCTAAGTTTTTGTGAAAATATTGCTTTAACTCGTCCAAATTTTGGAATCGAGTAGTCCTCTTTCACACAGAGAAACACACGGGATTGAAATCCGCGCTCAGCGCTAGCCACTTTTGTTTGTCCAAAAAATCAGAAAGATGCTTCTTGCACAATTCCTGCACGGTTCTGCTGCGGTTGGAACAACCAAAGTCCATTTTAGAAGTGCATGTTCACCCAGGCAGGTGCAGCGTCCTCTAAGATACTCCGTCAACAGATCTCGGATGTCACATTCACCGTTGGTCAATAAAAATCAACGGAGTTTTCCCGGTCGCCGTAACTTCCGGTCTTAACGATGGTTGTGGTCCCTCCTTGCGATCGGCCAAGCACTCTTCCACGTTCAGTTACTTCCCTGGTGTCTCGGACAAAAAATCAGTGATTTTAGCGACTTTCTTTTGCGGTTTTGGATTACAGACCAAACATACACCCAGCCTTTATCCACAACACGTGGTTATAGATGGCGGCCATGCCGAAAACGCTTTAGCAAATGTGTGCATGAATTTAACCCCTTTCCTCGCCTTATCGGTGTCGGTTGGCTTTTGTGAGACTCTCTTTGTATGAGTCGATATGCAAGAATATCGAAATCTTTGTTTACAACCCCTTTGAGGCTCCGATTTGTCACCTAAAGCCCTCTTCTTCTTATGCATGAACGCACTTGCTTAACAAGTATTGAAGTCCTTACAGAGAGCGGTCCACCGGTCCCACGGTGATCAATGAGGTTATCTAATACGAAACCTAGCAGTCGTTCGTTTCACAGTGCTGCAGCTAATTCCCTATATCAGCTACTGTGCTTACACTAACTTTGACCATTTTGCCGGCGTTCACAAATTCAAATATCAAATAGAAACACAATTTTTTTGTCTGCCCTGTGCTGTTCAGAGCGTCGCTTACGTGCCTGCCATTGTCAATATATATATATATATATATATATATATATATATATATATATATATATATATGCCGCTATTAAATACAAGACGCGTTCTTTTAGTAACAGCCGTGAGAACGGTATATGCCGACATATTTCGTATAGGAGTGAGATGATTTTTTTCATGATTTTTTTCTAAGCTGTGATTATAAGGTGGCTGTCCAACATAAGTTTACAAAATGCACGATTGTGTGAGAACGCATTACTCAATTGAAAAACCAAGCATACCGTTTTCGGCGGAAACTCTACATCGTCTGAAATATACTTGGCCGTAGCTAGAGCAGGATTGGCTAAGGCCAATCATATGTTAGACGATGCAAACTTTTCTCCGGGATGCTCCTATATGCTTGTTTTTTTTTAATCGAGTAAAGAGCGTTCTCTCACGATTGTGCATTTGAGAGCTTATGTCGGACAGCCACCCTAAAATCACAGCTTAGAGTATTTTTTTTATCTCACCCCTATACGAAACATTTCTGCCTCCCCTATCCATTGGAAAAAATACGTTTCTCACTGAGTTTAACCATACTACAGAGATTTCGTTTGCGAAGATTATCCAGACATCCTGTATACGAATACCAATATAAACATTAGTCATTTCTGCTTATCTGCTATTTTAGGCATATTTTCAACAAAGCAGCTTTAGCCTAAGGCCTCAGCCACGACGTCTGACGTGCTGATTGATCGTGACGTGGAAGCCCTGCTTTGCTACTTAGTTGGGCAGTTCTGCTACTCGGCCGCGCTTGCCCCCCCCCCCCCCCTGGATACGAGCATGGAGAATTAATATGCCGGGAAGACGGAGGGGGGGGGGTGGGGCGAGAAAGCGAGGGACGGGTGTCAGCGGAGGAATTAGGACCTCTCGCAAATCTTTTATATCTGGCCCACGTTTCCGCGCAAACTTCATACATACACCCACCCATAGACGACTCGTCTACAGCTACGACGCATACAGGGCGGCGGCAGCGGCGGCAGCTGCGGTGGCCACGCAAGGCCGGATTATAGGGCGGCTCGCGAAGATGGCCAGCAAAGACAGGCCCGACAACGGTGGGCGGTCAAAACATACCGCTCATCGTTCGCGTTCAGTCGAGAAGGAAGGCCATTTTATGAGCTGTCGGAAGTCGTGCTGCGTGGGCGCACGAGGCGCAAACGCCCCATTTCGTTACCCCAGCTGACGTATGGCCCTACGCTAGCAACCCGTAGTGTTCGGATGCTCCATATGGCTTAAGCATCAATCGATCTCGACCGCACTGCTGCTGCTGCCATCACTGTACTTCTACTACGACCACCACTATCACCACCACATGATCTATGCCCTTCTTTGGATCGTTCCTCAACTTCCCCGCCACTGAATCGGCGGCTTGAATCGGCCTGAACAGAGAGGACAGATATGCAGTATTTGGCTAATCAGCTGCAATATATGTATATATATAAATATATATATATATATATATATATAGTATATATACTATATATATATATATATATATATATATATACATATATATAAAGCACCATCCAACGAAAGCCCAGCTGTCCAAGTGCATCATATGCAGGCTTAGCTGTCTCTGGGGGCGGACGGACGGACGCACAAGCAAGCGAACTTCTAGATTTTAAAAACAAACATTTTTAGCGAGGCTGTGTTTAATTCTAGACTATCCTCCGTCCACTACGGGCTTGGCACTAATCGCCGTGAAACATATCTTAAGTGAAGGGCGGGCCGGGCACGCTGTGATAGCTAGGATTTTCCCAACAGTCCGTGTGGCAACATGGCCGTTTATAATCTCAATATGCATTGCTTAAGGAAAATTTGATCAACAACTGGCGTCGAGCCTGCGACATCCCAAGAAAAGACAACTATGATTAGAGCACTATTTTGCCTAGATCACAGCAACACCACGATGTCGTTTCCAAGAACAGAACGAAAGGGAACGAGGAAGCCTAAAACGAATACGGAGAACAGAACGGGCGATTCGCCTTTGGTTAAATCGTTTGCATTTCGTAGTATAAATTCAAGCAGAGGCCACGATGGGGCTCTAGCTCGTTAGCTCTGACTTCGATAAGCTCCATCTCGCATAACAAGCGAGAGCGTCATAGAAAAACCGCACGTTGAACAAACCGCCTCACCAACCCGCCAGTGCCTCTAAAATATGATCTCTGCAACACCGGCTCCCTGATGCCGGCGGAGCTACGCAATGAGTCATCCTGTTGAAGTCGCTAAGTTGACATTTCTGCTCGACCTCCTAAGCAAAACGAAACCTAAGCAAAACGAAGGGTTGTAATTGGAACCACTCTCTGCTTTGACCTTTGCTGCAATCAACTTGGTACATTATGTATGCATACAAATTCCTTCATTTATTCATATGTACGCTGCTCTGCATAAAGCAGCTCTGCACGCATAGCCTAGCAAAGTTCTATTTTTGTCTTTCGAAAAAGTGGAACGTCTTGAAGCTTGCAGGCAAAAGTTGTAGACATATAGCACACTAAGCGAATGACCTGCGTACTATAATGCTCGTATTATGTATTTATATATATATATATATATATATATATATATATAGATATATGGACTCGAATGAAAATATACGAAGCA
The DNA here is from genome assembly GCA_003439945.1 of Dermanyssus gallinae. Classification (NCBI taxonomy): domain Eukaryota; kingdom Metazoa; phylum Arthropoda; class Arachnida; order Mesostigmata; family Dermanyssidae; genus Dermanyssus; species Dermanyssus gallinae. The sequence goes on from QVRM01002851.1 coordinate 11,092, forward strand.
ACACAGTGGATATAATTAAAATCTCTAATCAAAAGTAATCGTCAGAAGCCTGAGCACAACCATACCAATGTTTTACGAGCCAAACGATTTTTTGTTCTCAGAATTCCTACGACTGTGACAAGAAGTAGTCTCCTCGACTGTGGTCCTTCTTCAGTTCCTTGTCCGAGTTGAAACGTCTTTGAATTTATAGGGGATGTGACGACGCATGCGTCCGTTTGTCCCACTTTGTCTCTGGCCCGAAGTAATGGCACCAACAAGTCGTCACAGGTTGATTCGCTCTCCAAAAAAGTTCGGGTTTTTATATTACCGGAACAGTTGTTGCAGTGCTAGTCCCCTAACGCGGTTCTCTTTGCGGTTTCTGAGCTTCTTCGGACATACAGTCTTCCCGTATACGACCACCAACCGGCGATGAATATTGGCCGATTGAACACCTTCTGCACACAGAAATCTGGTAACAATCTGGCTTTTCCTCAGTCGTCGAATTTTGCAAACGAACTGCCGCGTCATTTGGACAGGGTAAACAACTGCCTGCTTGTCTTCTTCAGCCTGTGCGGGCGGCCACGCATGCGCACCACTATGCCGGACACTCCATACGTGTGCTTAGATGTCTTACTGCGTTAGCCCAGAGGCATATCTGTGTGGCAGCGTGGTCTAGGGGAGGGCTAGTGCGCTAGTCCTGGTTGTCATCTATTGGGGTATCGCCGGTTCGATGCCTGTTGTTGATCGAGTTTTCTTTGAGCTCATTGAGAATAGATGATAAACCATACCGCTGAGAGTCAGCGCCCATGCTGCTACAAGGACTGTTGGGGAAACCTTAGATGTGTCAACATGTCCGGCCCTTGGTGCATTGAAGATATACTTCACGGGAAATTCTAAGCCCGTTGGGGACGGAGGATGGTATAGATTTAAGAACAACCTCCTTATATATATATATATATATATATATATAGTTATTTGTTGTATGTAGGTATGGTAGGTACGTATTGTAGCTCTGGTAGAATGTAACTGAAATTCGTATATGTTTGTTCTTCAAAATACTCGCCACGCTCCTGCGAAGTCTGCTTTGTTTACAGAACAAAGCGCAAACGACCATGGAATCGTCGAGAACTTCGTAAAGTGATCTGAATGATTGCTTTTGCTATAAGAACTCGAATGTCAAAATTGATAGCAAAAAAAATTCCACTTCAAATTTGAATGAGTTCAAAGAGGTCTTACCGCTGCGGAAACTGTCCAAAATAATTAGAGTGTAAGCGGCGAGAACAGCATTTCAAAGACTTCGTGCTACAATTAGTTTGCCAAGTTTTGTTCCGGCAGTTTAACCCCGCTCTGGAAGGCCTATTATGCTCGACAAAAACTGCTTGCGCTAACTGTGAAATAGAATTCTCCCCGCGTGACTATGTGTGAATTAGCCATGGACTTTGGGGTGGGTCACACAACCATCATCACTAGACTTCGCGCATATAATTTCGTGTCGAAATTAAACCAGCAGGTGCCCTACGATTTGGGCGCAACAACCTGGAGCGTCTAGCGAAATTCTCTTCTTGGCTTGCCAGACACAATGACAGTATCTGTTGTCGGACCGGCTGTTACCTATGACGAAAAAATTGACCTCTTACGGCAATGTGAAACGTGGAATATCGTACCGCGCCCCGCCCAGCCTCTCAATCGATTAGTTCGACCGAGTTTTTGCCATTTTCCGGGGGAAGAGACGGTCTCGTAAATAGTAAGGGCACTATCTTCCACCGAGACAGCGCAAGGCCGCATGTGAGGTTACCGAGCCTACGCAAGATAGCAAACTTTGATTGGGAAATTTTGCCGGGAAATCCACCATACTCATAGGTCATCGCGCCATCGGATTACCACCTATTCAGATGTCTACAGAACTATCTAACGGGAAACAAATACGCTTACCAAAAGCAATAAAGCACACGTAGATATATTCCTTGGAATGTAGAAACTAGAATTCTTTGGAAATCGGAAAAATGTAGTTACTTTTTGTCCTGTTAATATATATATATATATATATATATTATATGTTGAACAGAATATATATATATAGGAAGGGGAGAGAAAGGTCAGGTCTATCACATGTACGATGTGCCAACTCGACATCGGTCCGGCGTTGAAAGAACGACAACGATAGAACCATATAAGAATATTCAAGCTGCCTACGTATGTCTTGTTGACGGCGTGAAGCTAATGTCAGCACAAGGCTGCAATAAACGTACAGCGATCGTAAGTATTCCACCTCCTTCTCATGCCGAATCACTCTCACCGGGCCGTGCTTGCCAAAGCCGTTATACTGCTGCTGCTGCTGCTGTTGCCGCGTTCCTACAACTGCAAAGTGTGTTCGCACGCCTAGCGCGCATTGGGAGATCATTTCTATGGTAAAAATGTAGTCGCTTTAGCATCCCTAAGTTTGCCTCCTGACTCCTCCGCGTCCATGCTCATATCCCTCAATGCCATTGCGCTAAGTAGCGGAGGCAGAGGGGGGTTGGCTGAATCAAGCAGCCTCTAAATTCGCACGGTAGCACCGCAGCCGGCAAGAAGGCAAAGCAGAGCGAGCCAGGTTTTGGGGTGGAGGGGGGGATGCGGGGCAGGTCTAGAAGGCAGAGGCAAACATCGCAGCAATCACTGGCTGGCGGCTATACAGAGGCGCAGCGGCGCCGGGTCGCGTTCCCGGCATCGCTGAGTTACTGGTGGTGCAGCGGTCACCTTCACCATCATAGCACGCAGCGCGGGGGAGACCAATGTGGAATAAACGGCGCCCTTCGTGACGCTGGTGTCGCGAGGAAGCAGTTGCCATCACTGAAGCCCCGTTGTCCCCGTCACCTCGAAAGCAATCGTCTCTCGCGTTATCGGTCCCATTCCGTTTCCTATCATCTTTCACATCCCGTAGCGTTGTGCCATTCGTACCCGTCTTTCCCATCCCGTATTCCCGTTGTCATTGTTATTTTCGCTGCTGCTGCTGCTGCATTCGGCGGCCGGTCATTGTTTGATGATAGTCTACGAGGTCGAGGCATGGCGAAAAACGACTGGCGACGAGCAATGCGAACATACAGCGGCGGAAGAGTCGATTCGGAGATGTAGTAGAAAAGGAGACGACGGCAAAAGAAAGACCCATTTGTGCATACAGGTCATCAAGCAAGCGGCGCAGAGAGAGAGAGAGAGAGCAGGCAGAAGTGCGACAACCTATACTAATGCCAGGACTAGACAGACAAGCTCGTAGTGGCTGCGATAACCACTACCAGGGTAGCAGTTTATTGCAACCCACCGTGTCCCCACCGTGAGGGTTGCAATAAACTGTAACCCACTGTTTATTGTAACAGCTGAAACAGCGCCCAGAACACACGCCAAATCTCGCAGTACCAATAACGGGCGTGACAGCAGCAGAATTTACAACAACAACAACAACACCAAAACGACAACAGTTATTCCTTGACACGGCTCGCTTAAGCGCATTACTCTCTAAGGTACGGCCACCACATTTCCGGGACGCCCTACTGAGAGAGGCGGTGGAAAACCGATTTTATGTAGGATCTTGCTTTGCTCGCGTTTGTGGCACCCTTTTCATTCGGTGTCTATGCACGATGCAGTATGCGCACATTGGTTGTCTTGTCGATACAGCGTCGATACCCCCCCCCCCCCCGCTTCTCCCCCGTTCGCTCGACCTCACTCCGCACGCTTGAGCGTCAGAACTATAGCAGAGATTGAACACCCGTAGCAGACCTTTCTGCTGAACAAACCCACAGACGGGCGCACGCACGCACAAATATGTACCTACCTATGCATAAATACATTCTTGGATCCGCCCAATTCAGAAGAGTGCGAGGCAAAGAACGGCCGAGAAAAAGGGCAGCTTCTTGAAAGGACACATTGAATAAGCATTGGGCTTACGAGTAACGCCAAAGCAGCGACGAGATCGCGCAGACTGGGGCATCTGTCCGTCCGTCTGTCTGGCGCCCTGCCACAATGGAAGTACTTATGTGCGCGCACCCCTCGCATACAGGAATTTCTAACGGGACAGCAAAGTTGCAAACAGTTACAGGCGCGTCGCCAGTGTGCACCGACGTGCTTGGTCGCACGTCGCCATTTCGTGGCAGAAGCGTCTTAGCCATCAATAATCGCCTACTCGACACAGACACAGGAGATAGCTGAAAAACACTCATCACGTCTGAAACATGGGAACGGTGTAACATTTGTGTACAGTCTATTGCTTTCTGTTGAAAACATGTCGCAGTTGTAGTACTGTTGTAGGTTTATGGTTTGGTGGTTGCATTGACCGGATTGAGCACACCCTCAGCTTGCAGATGGTACACTACCTTGAACACATCGTTTTATTGTCGATAGCGTAGAATCGTAACAAATATGTTTTGCGCAATTGCAATATGCGCTTTTCAATTGTAAACTTTAAACCAAACGTTGTGTGAACTGTTACACATACAGTAAGGCTTAATATATATATATATATATATATATATATATATATATATGGAATGTCTCTCAAATATTCTAATATATGCATTAAATGTGGAATACATTTTACGTATATCATTGACACACATTCGAATCATCATAGGATCACGGTGTGCTGCCATAATCTTAGTTAATAGCTCTGGCCTGATCAGATGCTGTTTAATTAAAGCAACAGAAAAACAAAGCGCCACGCTCTAAGTGCACCTGATATAACAGGGTGACATGTATATTTATTTATACAAGCGAAAATATATATATATATATATATATATGTATATATATATATATATATATATATATATATATATATATATATATATATATATATATATATACAGATGTAGGCGTGTATAGGTAAAGAGGAAGCTTTTTAGACCGCTCCTCCGTCCCCTACGAGCTTGGAATCTCCGTGCGGAATATCGTCAATGCACCGAGGGTCTGACATGTTAAAATATCTAGATTTTTCCAACAGTTCTTGTGGCAGCAGCAGCAGCATCGCCGCTGACTCTTAGCGGTATATGGTATATCATTTCTTCTCAATGGATTTCGCTCAAAAACAATTCGATCAACAGCGATCGAACCGACGTATAAATGACAAACAATTAAAGACGGTAAATGACAACCATGATCAGCGCACTATTTTCGCGTGGCGTTCAATATTGGCTCAAAAACAGTTCCGTGGACGTTAAATCTTGGCTGAGGGTAGGTCCGAAAAGCTTTACTTTACTTTAGACCACGCCGCCAACGTATATGATCGAGAGCTAGTCGACTTTGCGCGGCTTGGCTGCCACACGACGCTAGTAATAGGTACATTGTGGACGCCAACCGACGAATGGGTGGGATAAATATACTGCCTACGGAGTGTCTCCGTACGGTTCCGTATGGCTGAGGGTCAAGGCGTATCGATTGTGTTGTTGACTGAGAGTGAGAGCGCGAGGCCGGTGACGTAATGCACTGAACACGGAGGCGAGGTGCAATACCGAGCGTTCGGCGACAACGAGGCGAGGTCAAACATTGTCATCAAACACAGAATTGCCATCACTGGTCGTGCCTGGAGGGCTAGGTTTTCGGCTTCTGCGACTATATTGTGAATGGTGACAACCTAGATGTATCTAGGCTATACAACGGCCTAGATACTAGAGTATCTAGGCTGTCTAGTGATGGACACTATAGACGGGTTACCGCGCTGAGCCTTGCATTTTTGTTGCTGCTGTTATTGTTATTGTTGCTTCTATGCTCCTCTGCGCTTCTGCTCCGTCTTCTCAACAGCGGTGAGCGCGGCGAGTACACACATAATTGTATTCACGATTGCACTGCCCACTATCGAACCGGCTAACAGCAACGTGCCATTATCAAAGAACCCAGTACGTACGGACGGTAATTTAAGCAGACCCAACGTTCTGAGAATGCACGAAAGCAACTATGTTGGTTCATAAAAAGCGAACGAAAGCGTGCTTGCTTTAAGCAAGAGGCAGGCATTTTGTGCGTTGTGTAGCGACCAGCCACGCTACAAACCTTAGGACGCAACGATGCGGATGGATATCATGCACAGATTTAATATATATACATATATATGTATATGTACATATATATATATATGTATTTTTTTCTGTAACTTCTCCAGGGTAAACCTTGCGACATTTGTGTGTATGTGTGAGTATTGTCTGTACTTTTAAGAGCGTTATGTATATGTATATATATATATATATATATATATATATATATATATATAATATATACTCTGTTCATATCAATCAGCCTACGCGATTGTTCCGGCGGCGTGCACGAACACCTCCGCATAGCAGCAACAGCTAAAGCACGCTAATCGACAGCGATATCGCAGCGGTGTGTTTGTCGCCGCACCCCGGCGCACCCCATTTGGACGGGTATTGGTGGCCGGCTGGCCAGCTGACTGATCGATGGCAGTCATAACCCCCCCCCCCCCCCCGCGTGCTGAGCTTGTGTGTGTGCGAACATACGCTGTGTACCGTATGGCGTATAGTGTGTAGACAATGGCATGATGGCTCGTGTACACATGCCCCGTGTATGTATCTACGCTAGCGTGTCCACACAGCGTACACACTGGCACGCATGTACAGGGCACAGACACCGATCGCGTATAGTATAACGAGGGATGCTTCACACACACACACACTCACTCACACAACCACGATGTATTCGCGTATGCATGTATGTATGCACGGAAGAGCATACATTCATACATACGAGCACACACCACGGAAATATCGTCCGTCCCCCAAACCCCACCTCTACCCCCCCCCCCTCTCAAATGCTTGCCTACGTGCCGAGGTGGTTCCGCTGGCCGCTCTCTATGCGGTGCTCGCCGATGTCTAGCTCTAGAGGCCGGTCAACGTGAGGCCCTTGCCCCCTTCCCCCCGCGCCCCCCGTGCCGAGGCAGGGCCTCTCGGCGTGGCCACTTGCCGCGGTAAGCTGCTCACGTAGGCTGCGCGTCGTCCCCATCTAGCCGTCCCCATCTAGCCGTCTGTGTCTATACATATGTCTGTCGGTCTAACCATCTGTCCGTCGGTGTATACCAGCTAGGCTGTACTAGAATACAACGACGACGACGACGGCGACGACAAAGACTGGTCCCCCCCCCTTCTGGGACGATCATACATACAGCCCGGTCGCAACCCCTGCTGCGAGAGTATGCGAGCCGAATACGAAACGCCGTCGACACTCGCTTTATATATATATATATATATGACAACTGTGTGCGTTATATCTATTTATTACTATTTTACTAATTCAGCCCTCAATCTGCAAATTTAGAGGGTCTTATGAAACGGATATATATATATATATATATACATTTTGAAAATTCAATAAAAAAAGTATTTTACCTAAACGGTGTGAGTAATATATACACCTTTTGTTTTCTAAATTTTATCGAGCAAAAAATGTAACGTAATTTAGTTCGTGTAACCTTTAATCAAAAATATATTTAAAAAAAAACAATATATACTTTTATTTTGAAATAAAAACATCTCACCATGTTTACAATATTTGTACGGGCACGACACTTAGAGCGTATCGAGGTGCTGCCTCGCAATCCATTGTCCACAATGTTAATCACTGCTCAGGCGCACTCGTGCACCCGATACATTTACCAGCTGGATAACCAGCTTCTCTCTCTACATCCATTATATTCGGTAAGACATTGATCAAAGGCTATGCTGCAACGTTTGCAAAAATTGATCAAATGGGCTTTTCTTAATTTGGAAATTCTTAATTCTTAATTTTGGAAACCTTGGGAGTGTTTCCACTCTACTAATAAGAATAAGAAAGTAAGCAGAGCAGCAGACAGCCTGAATAAGCAAAGCCAGGGCTAGACGCCGAATTTAGTCGAGTATCGGGCAAGAAAATCTAACAGTTTGCGGCATATCGGCTAAGATGTAGACGTGGATATTGTGCAATACGCCACATTTACGACAACACAGTCCATTTTGACGATGGCTTGCGGGTAGACTCTCGAGATCCCAGCAGTACTGTGTCGCTGTGAATCGTGCCCTTGCTCTACAGAAGTTCATAGTGCACCACGGTCCTCAAACCCTGCCACATACGGTACGGTACACCTCGTACGGGAAAGGGCTGCTTTCGCTTTGACGTTGTTGATCCCGCCACCTTGACACGTTTCCCCGGGAAAGAATGCTCTTTGTCCTTCTCGAAAAAGCGCGCGGTAGTGTTCAGGCGGTTTATCATGTCATTTTCGGTAACCCTATTCGGCTCCTGTCCAACAACGTCACGGAGCTCCGACAAGTTAAGCCCGAAAGAACCGCTCCACTATGTGTGCGCTCTGTCCGACAGTCCGTAGTTGCGTAATACGAAAAAAGACGAATAACGAGATAAATTGCTTAATTCGCATCCGCCGTAAAGAGCCGACCCCTCTCTGGTTGCATCAGAATATCCACTACAAATCGATACAGGAGGAAGATCAGCACACAATTACAGATCTAATCCTCTGCCCTCTCAGCCCTACCACGTCGCCCAACACACATTCGGAGCTCAGCATTCACATTTCATAATCTGAACAACATAAACGCTTCATAGTGCGATTGTAGTGCTATGGAAAGGCACAATGTGTTAAAGCGGGATCGTTCGGATTTAAGAATTCATTTGCTTATATATTATATATATATATATATATATATATATATATATATATATAATTACTATATATACACGACCTTCAAAACGCTATACGAAGGCGGCGAGATATCTGACGAGCCTCTTTGCCCGAATATATATATATATATATAATCTACTGTATATTACCGCCTTATAATACAGATAGCCCGACGAACTCGAATAGATGTACGCAACGTTGAGTCGCAGGGATTAACATTTGGGAAAGCCAAGTCAATGAGGGGAGAATTCAGCCGGGGAAAAGCCTTGGCTAGGGAATGCTCATTCTATATGCACTCCACCCCTTGGAGTACGTCAATCATTTTTCATAAGTGGTCTTCTACTGTCGCCGTGTGAAACCACAATTTGCCGACCGGCTCACAGTAGACGCAAGAAGGGCAGAGGTAGCACATCCAAGCATTAGACAGCCTAACCCGTTCTGGCATTGCTACTCAGCTATTCAGCTGTTCCACATCAAATTGACACTAGACATGAATGGCTCTGTTTCGCCGTGGGGTATAATAGGACGGAACCTAACTAATGGAGAAGCTGAAAAGGTTTGATGAGCTTAAGCCGGCCTTTTTCTAAACAGGCAATGGTGTGTATGTATGGGCTTCCTTGCCACGGCTTTCCAGTCCAGACACACAACAGCATGGTGGTCTTCTCAGCATGAGGGCCCGTCATCGAAAGGGCGTTGAGTCGGCTACTTTGCTTCCAGCCATGACTTTGTGTGCAAGTTACGATATTGTAAACGTTTCCACTTCTCATCGCAGGTACTCAAGTTTTGACAAAACAGGTGATTTTTGCCCTTTTTTCGCAAAGAAGAGCGCACGTTTAGTGAGTGGCTCGTTCTCGGCAACCTTGCATATCTATCCGTATCACTTCTGCCAGGCTTCGCATGATACGTACGGGCACACCGAGGGTTAGTGTGGACAGCTGTAGCTTTTCCTTCTGTGGAAACCAAGTTATTGGAATTCCTTGCGTTTGCATAGATTAGAAAATATCTTATAGTTCGGCATAGCGTGAGGTCCTAGTTTTGTAATACTTTTCGGTATCGGCTTGATACGAATAGGCTTTGGTGAATGAGACGTCAACTCAATCCGGTAATTAAGCTAAGATGGCTACTATGGCTTCTGTAGAAGCTGTCGAACAATCTCCTCACGCTTCTTGTTCGTGTGCCAAGCACCTGTCACGTCCGATTTCCCACCCCGGGGACAGACACGCTCGAGGAAGGATGCTTTGGGGCCGACGATGAGGACACAGCCAGGGAAGTGGATCCTTCGTAGAGCGATTGTGATGTAAAATGTGTATGCCTAGATGGATGGGCTAGGATATGCACCAATGTACTCGTGCATAACTGGGTATGGTGGTTGTTTAAGTTTGCTTTGCCTACTTGAATCGTAGTCAATTGGTTAAGTAATAGATGTCGTAGAAAATCTAAATTATAAATGTTGTTGGGGCCGTTACTGCCTTATCTATAGCAGAATAGAAAAGCTCTTATGTAGTTGAAAAAAGAGTGCAATAATATATATATATATATATACAAAGCTATCCTTTTATATTACATCTTTGCCATAATCCGGACAAATACATTGTTAACATGTTCCGCGCAGGGTAAAGTTGATTATGTTGTTTCTCATATCTTGTTCGTGTTAATATTTTTTCGTGAAAAACCTTAGCCCTTTTTTATTTATACGTTTTGCATTGTGTAGAATTCGCGGTCGCGGGCACATGTTCCATAAGTGAAGCATTATTAACTCCTCAGTGAAGTATTACTCAACTGCAGCGTTCACTATTACCAGTGTTACAGTTTCTGCTAGTTTAGTTTCTGTATATATTATATATTTATAATATATTTAATAAGAATAGTAAGTGAGACATATACAATTGTATATATATATATATAATACAAGTAATAAAACTGGAAGCATATTAATCTATATATACACGTTAAAACAGAAGTTTTTTTGCACGTAAAGTGCCAGTATTGGTTGTCGGGTTTATTCCTAAAGTTTTGGAGTAGACGATATCCTATCGTCGGCCAGCGTCCGCTTTCTTTGAGCGAGTTAGACGGTCATTCTAAAATGAGTGTGCTGGCGGTCTTCGAATTCGTTCGTATCTCCGCTACAAGGGAAAACGTGTATCATAAATTTCATCCAACGATTAAAACAGCAGCTTAGAGGGCGGGTGCTCGGATCAGCGTACGTAAGCGCGCAAAGCCAGGTGTGTTTGCTCCCAGAGTCCTTTTTGAAGATGGCCGCTATACACTCTGGCGGTACTTTTGGGAGATTCGTACAGCAAAATAAAGGCCTGAAATTGGTCACTTTTTTACACACCGCTGTTTCTTAGAAATGTAGTAACACCCATGATGGGCGCAGTGGGTTTGTATTACATACACACATACAATGCTCTACCACTGGTCGTTTTAGATCTTTGGCAGAACACGATAAAAACGGTCAAAGCATACTCGACACAGAGATTGTGGCCTCGACTTTTTTGGTGATCCAGCCGCCCATTTAAAAGTGCAACAGGATGATCTAAGTCTAAGGCGCGTCCAGCCCAATCTCGTCGCAGCACTTACGGACTTAGGCATATATATATATAGGGTCCCTACGAGATATATGAGGATCGATAGTAAGAATTGTAAAGTTCGTTCAAGTAGATACCTTTCCAGTGAAACATGGTCTCTGAGTAGTCTTGTTTTGGAGTGAAATTACTAAGATACGTGACACTGGCGTTGTTGCCCGACTTAAAAACGCAAAATGTGCAATTGCGAGATAGCCAGTCCCTCTATACGTAAATATCGTATTCGTGAGAACATTCTGCTTCCTTTGAAGAATATATACCAGTCGGAGGATGCGACATGGCCGCTTAGAAGAGAATTCGCCAAAATGTAAGTGTTTTATTAGCCTTCACGCCCAGTATATGACAATGCGGGTCGTGATTGCGGAGTAAATTCTAAAATTGTGATCAATTATCTGGTGGAGTAGGTCATATACGCATGCACTCGATCACAATTACTCCGCAATCATTGCTCGCATTGCCATATATTTGGTATCCAAATAATCGTCAATGAAATGCGCATTTGCCTGCATGTTTGGTAGCACTGTGAATGGTCGACGGATTATGATTTTAAGGTATTTGCGTTTAAGCTAATGCTTGGCTAAAAGTCAGCCCAGAAAGTGTTTTTTTTTTAATTTAGCAGTTAAAACAGCAGTCGAGGTAGTTGGTAGAATAATACTTAAGTTAATAATCGCATCCATTAGTAGTTAATCTTATTAGTTAGCTGTCGTAGTTTGTCATTTGAATCTACCAGTGGTATTTGTCGTCGTGGTGGCAGTATTATTGTGTTGCAGGCATGAATCGAATGATCCTGCAACTGTCACTGTTGTTGGTGGTGGTGGTTGTCCTGCTGTGCGCGTGTTGTGGTACAAAGGAAAGCCAATGCTTTAAAGTGCTCGGTTCCTGTCGCTTCTATCTCTGCCATCGTTCTCGTCCAAGCGCCCCCTGGGAAACGATAAAGAGCCTGAGGGCTCGCGAAGTCTCTGAAGTCACCTACGTCGCATGCATGTCAACGTGTCTGTTCTACTCACACACACTTGCATGGGCACATATATATATATATATATATATATATATATCTCAAGGACGACGGTAATGAATAGCAGAGAACGGAAACCGAACGACACCCTATACCCGTTAGGTAGTCAACCATCTCTGCCCTCACCTGGCGCGTGCGCAAGGCAATGCAAACATTACCTGTAGTAGAGCTCCGTCTCTGCGCCAGTCTCAACGCTATATTGCCTCTCGTGTTGCTTTCTGATCCCTAGTACACTGTTTCGAAGCGTATATTCTAGATATGATGCTGCACATATTTAGTGTATTGTTAGTGTATGTGTGTATATATATGCGACTTTGCTATACTATTATAGTATACAGCCTGTGGCAGCAGTAGCTTGAACAGCTAACGCACGGTTTGAAACGGGCCGTTTCAAATAAAAACACAACTGACATCCGCGAGTTCGAGTCCCGGCCTTGCTGGTTGTTTCTATTGGACGTGGTTGTCATTGTCCTGCTGCTATCTTCATCTGCTGAAGAATACCCATACGCGTCCAGTAATGAGAACGCAATGACGATGGGTGCATTTAGACGATATCGTGCCACGGTTAGGTTAGCACATTACGAGCGTCGAAAGTGGGGTTGTCAGAGAGTTCAGACATATATTTATATATATATATATATATATATATATATATATACACGAGTATTAGAAGGCAACACAGTTAGCTAGGCTCCTGAGTATATCGCTCGTGTTCCACAGGTTTCTCAGCGGAATCCAATAGCTGGGTCGAATATGCAGAACGAAAGGCTTCCGTCGAGTTGCTGTTACATATCTGCCATGTCTTTAGAGTACCACAGGCGTGGAGCAGCTACCCCAAATCGCTATAAAAAATCTGCTCTTTAGTATCTGCTTTTTGACTACTCTTAATGTTCGCTGATTATGAACGTTATTTCAGTTAAAGTGTAAAATGCAACGTCTGCAGACAGTGTCCCTTGTTCGCAAACAATGTCGCTTACATCGCTAAATTTCGTGATTTCATCGTCTTTGCTGATACCTGCAGCAACAACAACGTGTAAGATTGTTGTTGATTAATATTGTTGCTAATGCTGGCGGTCCCCCTGTGTGACCTGTGATCTGTCGCTAAGGTCGACACTACGATTATAGCTTCCATTGAGGACGACGGTCTTGTTGTTGCTTTTATCAAGCCAATTTCGGAAGCCATCTTGATAAGCGCAAAAACCATATGCCGTGAAATTTACGTTTAGTACTAACTACCGTTACTGATGCTGGTCGATGCAGTTCTTATTGCTTATATTATATAGATTAGATGAAAAAGGGACTTTATTTTTAGCCACAAAGACAACCAGTATGTGCTCCAGAGTGTATGCTAAACATAAAATCGTTACTGTCAATTAAAAAAATTGAAAATAGACATTTGAATAAAACGTAGAATACACTCAATAATAATTTCGCAATGATTCGCATAAATTCACACGTTCATAAGGAGACAATTGTTGCCTCTTACATATAAGCAAATAAAGCTATTTTTGCGAATTATCTTCCAAAAAAAATCGCATTGATGTGTATGTATGTATGTATATATACATACATATGGATCTGCATTCATACATATGTGTTCAGTGTAAGCGTTTACTCTTCCAAATTCGTGCGCGATCCGCGTAACGAAAACTTTATTGCCGTTGTTTATGGCTTTATCACGCCAGCGTGCCTGATCTAGCTTGCACCGTTGATATTTTGCACTCAAAGATAAGCTGCTCAGTCCACAAAGCGCATCAATAGTATAGCGAATAGCGAATTTTACAAGGTTTACAGTAGCTATGTAGCTCCAATTCCTACAATGTTCCATTTTCAAGGACTCTCTTACGTCTCCCTATTTCATGGAACTAGGGGCATATATATATATACGTTGTGAGCTGTATTGTCCTCGTCATGATGTCGTTAGGTCGTGCCCCCACGCTCGGCCCCAGTACGCCAGTAGGACACACACGTTGATGATGTAGCTTGGTGTTGCGTAAATACTACTCTGTGGTAGTAATGGTCGTGGCGAACATACGAATAGAGTCATCAGGCGGCTTTACAGAGCTGTTTCATTTCTCCGCTCTGCATGCGTTAATCTGTGGCCGGTTGGAACTGTGTGCACGGGTTTTGGCACCATCGGTGACGGCAGCAGCAGCGGTAGAATCATCATCATCATCATCTGCAGCAGCAGCAACACCAACAACACCACCGATCGTTCCGTGGTGAACCAATCTGGCCGGACATGACGCGAACGTGCGGCGGGATACAGTCCTGCAGGTTCCTGCTGGCCAGCAGGCTGGCTGGCAGGCTAGAGTCACGACTGGCTAGCGCCAAGCGAACCCAACGTGCGACCACCCCTGCGGAGAATGGGGCTGTCACCCCCAACGTCGGGACGTCCTACACAAGCCGACCGATGACCACTCGGCATATGTCTCGGATCTCCGGCAGAGCGTGGGATCGTCGAGGCGGCGAAGGGAGAGATGGGAGAAGGGGGGACTACTACTACTTACAAGGCAAAAAGGGCCAGAAGCAGGACGAAACAGGGCTGCCGTGCCCTGCGCAGGGTAACCATTGAGGGAAAGACGAGGAAACCACGCGTCCACGAACCAACCAGTCGCAGACTGGTTGGTTGGTGGACGCTGTACAAGGTCTGCCCACGACCAGGACGGCACAGCTCGTCCGCGTCAGGATGAGGGAGAGAGGGAGGGAGGGGGCGAGGAACGAGGCGCGGCGTAGAGTAGTCGTTTCAATTATTTGAGCGAGAGAAAGAAAGAGAAAGAGTGTTTTCGAACGCAGAGTTGGTCGCTAGCCGGAGGCAATGGGGCAAATTTCTGAAAGGAGCAAAAAGCACTCCGAGTCATCCATCAGAATATTGAAAAGTTGTCGGTCGGCGTGCTCTGCTTTCGTCCGGCAGCTTCAGGCTGGACCCTGAAGTCTCGGCAGGCAGGCAGGCGAAACGACACCCCCTATCGCGTCCTGCTGCTGCTGCTACTGCCGCCGCCGCCGCTAGGTTCTCCTGACAGACTCTTCTCGTGCCATTGGCGGCTCTACCGAAGCCACCGTGGTCGTCTTGTTCCTTCCACAAATATCCTACGATAGATGTTCGTCGTCGTCGTCCACACGTGCCGAAGGAGGACGGCCACTTCTCGAGGATGGGCGGGCACCAGAGGGGCAATGCAGTGCTGGTCAGGCGAGATGATGACTCTGGCGGTGGGGGCATCCACACCGTAGGACCATTGGC
Source organism: Dermanyssus gallinae (assembly GCA_003439945.1). NCBI lineage: Eukaryota > Metazoa > Arthropoda > Arachnida > Mesostigmata > Dermanyssidae > Dermanyssus > Dermanyssus gallinae. The sequence continues at coordinate 26,556 of QVRM01002851.1, forward strand.
AGTGGGGGCATCCACCCCGTAGGACCATTGGCGGTAGGGGCATCCACACTGTAGGACTATTGGCGGTAGGGGCAAGCACCCACACCGTAGGGCTGTTCGGAAAACGGGATGTTCGAAAGGCGATGCGGTAGTCGACAGTGTCGACGGCGACAAAGATGGTGACCACGACGACATTTGCGGAATGTGAGCTGGGCGGGAACGGGCCAAAAATTTATCTCCCAAGATAAAGCCGTAGTAGTAGTAGTAGTCGTACAGTAGTAGTTGTAAGGTGGGATGCGCGTCTGTGCGATGTGGTTAGAAACATGCCTTCGGTGTAGGAAGCCGTAGAGAGAAAATGGACGATAAATTTCGGCATATCTTTTGCAAAGCCAGCGTAACGAAGGGTAGGGTGAACTGAGCTGGTGGCGCCGAAGAGAACAAGACTGCGGAGGCGTGATTCTGAACGCTATTTCAGAAAGCTAGCCGGCTTGAGAGGGGCTGTCACCACTTCTTCATAAATCTCTATCTCTCTCTCGTCTGCTTGGAAGAGAGCGTTTTTCTACCGTCTCTCTCCTCTCGTTCTCGAGGAGGAGGAGGAGGGGATGATGTCGAGAACATTTTGACAATAGATGCTTGATTAACGAGCGACGAAGATTGTCCTTTTTCTTCTTCTCCCTCATTTCCTTCTTCTTTTGCTCGCGCGTATTTTTTCCAAAAATCTGGACTCAGGCTTGCGCCATACTGTGAAGCAGGCACATCTATGCACGTATCACGCCATGCCTTCAACATACAGGCTTGCTGTTCAGTTTTAGCTGAGAACAATTCTCTCGTCGCGTGGATTGTAGGCTGCAAGTAGGGGCAAGGCTTGAGGATCATCCAGTGTCATAGAACGAAGAACACACACTGACGAGGCACGACTAGGCACGGTAGAGACGGTAGGTGCCTACCTACCTACAATAAGTAGTGCGAAGGTGGAGACGACGACGGCGACGGTGGTAGGCGCGGCTTGCCGCCAGATAAGTTGATGAAGGTGATGTCAGCCCGAAATGAGAAGGGGGAAGCGGGCGGAGGACATCCCTGGATGATCATCCGCCACACACTGTGGAACGGTGTCGACAGCAGCCGACAGTGATCTGCCGGACCGCCGGTCGACGAAACCGCCAAACAATGGCGGAAAGGAATTCCGTACCGCAACGCACGTTCTCCGACCGACTCAAAGAAGTCGCGTAGAGGCGATCCTTACGTACGTCGTGTTTGCTTTCGTCGTGCAAACCGCCTACAGCTTTCTTTCCTTTTGCAGTAAAAAGGAAACCCTGCAGTTTAGTGGCTTTTAAGAATATTAAGAGAAATACCGGGGGGGGGGGGGAGGGGAGGGCACAATAATTACGTTTCTCATCTCCCTGTTGCCCCCCCCCCGCGTCTGCCTCTGTTATCGCTATGTCGCGCTTGCCCAAAGATGTATTCTGTTGCCTCGCGTACACAGGAGCACCTGACGGCGCCTCGGGTAAAGCTTGCAGCTAGTTTCCGCAAGCTAGTTCATATGAAAACGATGGGTGTATGTTTGCCTCTAGCGGCGATAGGAGTTCAACAGCATCGTTGTTCACACCTGGATCAAGCCATGTAAATCTTACGCGGTCGGCCGGTCGTCCAAAGCCGCTTTAAAGTGTCGTCGTTGTCGTCGCCGTCTCCCTCTGTCCGGCGTCGGCTCCGAGCAAACCAGGAACAAACATCGGGCTTGGCCGTTTGAGCTTCAATATGTCAACGTCACACAACGTAACACGAGGCGTCAGCAAATCCCTTGTCGGACACGACGTTGCGGAAGATTACAACGACGACACGACGACGACGAAAAATACAGCGAGCAAACTCGTTTGAGACGCAGCACCACCGTCGGCGTGCGGCGAGTCAACAGACAACGCCCGAGCGAAGAAACAAAGCGAGTTGTCATTACAAGCGAGTTGCCCCCCCGAAAGGTCGCAGAAAGGAACTTTGATCGGCGGCAAGATCTGTCTGTCTGTCTCCAGCATGCGCGGTTGAGTACCCGCCGCCCGCGGCAACCCCCTTCCTACCCCGCGCCGACATGTTCCAGAGAGATGACCGACCAACAGTGTTGAACCGTTATCATCATCACGGTTGGTCATCATAATCTACCGTTGGCCGAACGAAAGAAGACAAAATAGAAGATCTTCGTATTAACGTCTGAGCACCTTTCAGAGCACCGGAGGGACTTGCGTGCAGTGAGAACAAACAAAGGAAACCGGCCATCAGCACACCTTTGACAGCGTTCGCCTGTTGTATGCAGGCTCGCCCATACTCTGGCGACTCTCTAAAAAAAAACAAAGAATATCGAGGGACGTCAAAAATGACAGCTATAAGCGCTTCCATTGATAGACTGCGTATATATATATATATATATGACACGGTGTGGCCTGCCGTACGTCGGTAGCACAGAAAGAGGAGCGGCGGATATAAGGAGAATTTTCCTTTGACACATCGCCCCGAGACGACATTCAGCCGATATAGATTAAAACACCTGAGTTAGGCCGGGTGCATTTATGATTCCCACAAGGAAGTTGTTATTGTTGCTGTTGTAGTTGTTGTCTACACTGGCATTGCGCAATCAGCATTTACTTCCGCTTATCTTTTTATTGTGTCCTCTTTGCGATCTCTCCTTGCGTGCAGTCGAAGAACGGCTAAATACTTTGTCGAAAACAGCCGAGTAGGATACTCAGTTTCACATAGCACAATAAGTGTACATGAATAGTGTCATAATTCGTCCGGCCATCGTAGATCATTATATACATAGACGTAGATCGCCGGCAGATTGATAGCGCAAACGGCTATTCGCTGATACCGATGCTCACGACCTCAGAGGAAAGAATGAGGGAAGAACGCGGCAATCTGCAAAACTTACCATTCACCGCGTAGCATAGAAACGCGTAGGACAAGACGAATATGTACAACATGGCTGGCCGCTGGGGCAGAAGCAGCAGCACCAATCCTGGGGGTAGATTTCGCCGAGTTCGCATCCACCGCACCGACGACGATGAGGTCGACGACGACAACAATAACAACACGGCTGACATTGTAAGATAGATTACTCCACGAGGTGAGGGCCCGACTTGACGGCCCACAGGCCCTCGAGGCCGTACAACAGAGCCGGGGGCGGATGCGAAACCTCCTTCATACACATCACGCCAAACACATCACTACGCCGATGGCATGAAGTAGCGTTGTCCGTCGTTCCTGGCTGTCAGAAGTCACAACAGAAGCAGCAACACCACCACTAACCACCACCACCACCACCACAACGATTACTACCACTAACCAGTAACGAAAAAAAAACAGCCAGTGCCAGCCGTTTCAACACACACTCCGGCTGCTGTCCCTGCCTAACGTTGTTTGTCGTGGGCCCAAGTTATGGCTCATGGCATCCACCTATATATATATATATATATATATATTTATATAGATATAGATATATATGTATATATGCACGACCTGATTCTACCTAGCGCCTTCACAGCACGTGAAGCGGCACCCGCTCACAGCACACCGTGGGGTCAGCGTCGTAGGGTTGTCACCCACTGCACGCACGAACAGACACGATCAACTAGCGCTCACAAACTGGCACACCGATGAATGCATGATGGCGTATCAGCAACTTGCACATACATGTGCACATCCATAGACGACGATACCAAAACGCGCTCCGACATACAGATTTACCACCTACTTATAGGACGCACACTAAGATACGCAAACACACACACACACAGGTAGACCGGAAGACACCGTTCAGACGACGAGATCGTTGTTACGAACGACGTTGGTATGCTTGCCAAAAGGTACGACTCCACCGCTGTTTGACCATAATTATGAAAACGACGACGATGACGGCGACCACATAAACAATAACAACAGCATCAATAACAACAACAACAACAACAATAATGACAGCAACAACAACAATAACAATAAGAATAGTAATATGAACAATGTCGGCGCTGACGTCTGTTGCAGGACCCTGCTGATTTCGCTGTTGCTGTCCGACGGACCTGCGGACGTCCTGTTGCTGCGGTGGACGGCTGCAGTCCACCGACACCGATCTTCGCACACGCGGCACACCGTATCCGCGCGCGTATCCCACAAGGTCCACAAGACACCAAACGAACCCAACGACAACAAAGGTGAAGAAGATCAACACCACCGCACTGCAACTATTGTTGTTGGTGTTGTTGTTGTTGCTCTGTTTGCTGCTGTTGTTGATGCTGTAGCTGCTGCTGTTGTTGTTGTTGCTTCTGCTGCTACTGGTGGTGTTGCTACTACTTCTTCTACTGCTACTGTATCTCCTGTCCCGATATTTCTGCTGCTGTGCGTCTGCTCCTCTTCTGTAATGTTGACTCTGCTGGCACACGATTGAAACGCTGACGGGGGCCGTAATGCTGGTGGGTGGCGAAACGACAATCGTCCTCCGTCACCCACAGCAAATGACCCTGTTTTAACGCTATATCGCTGTTGTTGTTGTTGCTGTTGTCGTTGTTGTTGTCGTTGTTGCTGTTGTTGTCGTCAATGTTGCTGCTGTTGTTGCTGCTGATAATGCTGTCATGATCGTAGCTCGCGCGCCATCACAGCACCCTCTCTCGGACGTCACGATAAACCTGACTCTAAGCTAACTCTCGGCCCTCGGTACCGATCCGTAACGATGCTGCGCTGTTTTCGGTGGCGCTACACTTTGAAGATGCAGCGACTATATCGTTGACTGAGGTCGATTACTTCTACGACGACGACGACAACAACAACAGCAGCAGCAGCAGCGGCACCAGTAGCAGTAGCATATCCTCAGCAGCTAGATGCCAGGCCTCGCTCTATACCCACCGCGGCATTGTTCGTTCGAGACATGGTGAGGTGGCGACTGACCGAAAAACACAATAGCAGCAGAACCAGCAGCGACTACGATATAGAGCAGCTATCGAGCGGCAGCAGCAACAGCAGCTCAGATTGGCCGAAGGAACAGACATGCGAACAGACAAACAAATACACAGACAACCAGACAGACAGACCTACAGGGAAACAGATCTACGGGCGCGAGGGAACAGAACTCGGACGAGAGCTAACAGACGAACTCGCCAGACGGCCACGAACGAACAGGCGAGCTGTATGTCTGTCTGCAAAGGAGAACAACTATGACCAGCGAGGAACAACGGAGAACCGACGGTGACGACGACGACGACGACGAAGACGACACCAAAACAGGCAGACGACTCCAGCTACAGCGGCGCATGCGCCCTGAACCCCCGTGGCGGCGAGGGTTCGCGATCCTGGTGGAGGTGGTGGAGATGGAGGTAGAGGTGGTGGAGGTAGTGGTGGTGGTGGGGGTGATGGTAGCAGCGGCGGCGGCTGCTGCTGCTGCGGCGACTCGGAGACGACAAGGACTACGAGGGGACGACTAGGGAGAGAAGCAAAATAAGATTGAGGGAGAGGGAAATATTGTGCGTGCGATCACTTGCGCACGTCCTCGGTGGGGTGGTCGAATGGCCGTCGGGAAGGGGTCGCCGTGCACTAGTGCAGGCAGTAGAGTCGAACTTGGCTGGGAACTGCATGTCTACAAGTCTGCCGCAGGCGGGCGGGTTGGCTGGCTGGAGTCCACGGGCGACGTCGGAAGTAACAGCGGGAAGCGAGCTGCTACGACGAGGCAGCTCGACAGACTTTAGTAGCCGACTGTCCCGAGCCAGGCGGCCAAGATAGATGATGGCAGGAAGCAGGTAGGCAATCAAATCTAAGCCTAAGACTCAGCCATGTGCCCCACCACCTCTTCCTACTCTACCCCCCCCCCCCCCGGGCTCGCCGCCCGAGGGCCAAAAAGGAAGTGAAGGCCGGCAAAGCGGCAAGCCGGACGTATGGGATTCAGGAGTTGGGGGCTATGCCATCAGGGTATCCCGACAGCGGCCAACGACAACCTACCGGACACACGAAAAATAGAGGAACGGAGACGATACATACCGTCGAATCGGGGTGTTGATTAGCGGTGATGTAGATATGAGTGTGTGTAGCTAGTTTCCGGATACTGACTTTTACAAAACCTAATAAAGAGCCACTCTAGCGCTGCGTCGTTTTCGAGCGGAACCGATGAGAAAAAGTCGCAGCACGGCGCGAACACCTCCGTACGGAGAACTACTTGTTTGTAGAGAAGCGTATTCCTGCGTGAGACCTCTGCCACAGGCAGAAGGAATCTCGCGTCAACGCGATTGACAAGGCATTGTCGAAGTTGCGCTTGGGGTTTCTTACCGTTAAAGCTTTACAATTCTATAACGGAGGGTCTTAAGCCATTTGACGAGCCTTGCCACAGCGTTACTAATGCTCTCAAGAAATTATATATACAGAGGGCGGATCGGGAAGTTCTGATATATATTTGCGAACATATATATATGTATAATTTTTCAAAGTGTCTTCTTTCAAATAGCTCCTGCCCACAACAATGCACTTGTGCCACTCTCTTTCCCACATTTGCAATATTTCAAAGCCCGTCATTTAGATTCTAGTTGAGCTGCCTCTACGATTTTCTTCTCTATTGCCCCGAAATTTGTCCCATCAGAGTTTTCCCGTGAGAACAGAAAAAAGTTGCACGGAGCCAGGTATGGCGAGTACGGAGGTTTTAAAAGTATAGAAATCCAATTTCTCATCCAATAATCCAGAAATGTGTACGTCGGAACGTTGTCCTGGTGCAGGACTTAATACTTTGTGGGCCTCCTGCACCGGACATTCTCGCGCAACCTTTAAAAGTCTGCGGTAGTCTTTCCTATTATTAGTAGAACCGGATGGCAAAAAGTCGTGGAAATATAAATTCCAATTCGCAGTTGGAAAAACAGTTAAAATAACCTTAGTTGTGGATCTTCTCTGTCCGAATTTATCTGATTGGCTCTCTCCTTAGAAACACAACTTGAAGGAATTGGGCTTTGGTCTTAATTTTGTAAGTATATACCTATCACTCGTTTTCTGTAATCACTCTCTGAAGCAATTTAGCGTCATCTGCTACTGCTTTAGGGTTCAACTCGGATATTTCCTGACGCTGCAGCGTTCATTTGCTAGACATTAAAACTAATTTGGAACGAACTTCGCTGCCAATCTTCTGGCCAATTAAATGGCGGTCCTGACTGTCACAGCTAATTTATAAGATATCTCCAATTGCTGAGATAATTCCTTAATAGTAAGTCGGCGATCGTTGAGTATTATATCACAAACTTTTCACTGTTTCTTCTGACGTCGAAAGCTTCTTCAAAATTGCCTTCAAAACTTCGTTGAACCGAACCTAAACTATTAACTTGTATGCAGCTGATAAGTGGCGCATCTAAGCACAACAAACCGGAAGACCTTGGTAATTTCGGTCTGGTGGCAAAATTCAAAGTACTAGAGCTTGCCGATTTGCCCTTATCTCATTAATTAAAATTACTAATTAATAATATTGCTCAGTATAGCAGTACAGTGGTGTAAAGCTGTAACGACTTACTGCACTGCTCTTTCTTCAGTGTTTTTTAAAACCATTAACAACACCTTTCAGACAAGAAAACTATATAAAGCACGGAAAATACCTGGGTACAATGCTTGACAGAAACCTGCTCTGCACAGTCCACGTTGATTATGTTAGAGCCAACACGGTGCGTTAGTCGCTGCTCAATTCTGCTCTACGAGTCATTAGTGTAAGGACCAGCTGCACTGAAAACAGGAAAGAACAAGAAACGCTGTGCTGGTAATTGCCAAAATGGTACCGTGGCCGGGCGTTTAAAGGTCAGAGAAAAGAGAACATCTCGTGATGCCGCGTTTATGCACTCAGAAAAGCGTAGTGTTAGAAAAGCATATCAATAAAGACTTTGAAGGTGACGCTGAGTAGACTGGAGTAGAACGGGAGGCACCAAGGTCGTAGACAAAGTGAATAATTCCAGATCTCATAAAATGGTACAACGAGTACGCAGAAATGACGTACTGTCAAACCCAGGTTCTCACCGGTCATGGCAGCTTTTAAATCTGTATGGTGAAGATAAAGAAGACAGCGGTTGCCACGTATGTTCTGTGTGCGACACTGGCAAGACCGATGACGTAGATTTTTTGACACGCTTTTTGCATGCAAAGCTCTCGATGGCACAAGGCAAACTAGATCACGACTAGATGAGCAAAGCAGTATGACGAAAGATCTACTCTAAGAGACGCCCAGAGAGGTGGGACGCGAGGGTCTAATTTTGTAGAGCTCGTATGAGGGCAAATACAAAGATGACGAAAGGGAGGCAGCTATGTACCGAGCGTCGCCAGCAGACTAATGATTTAAATACAGACTAGCCCCTCATATTCGTACACTAAAATAATACCTATATATATATATATATATATATATATATATATATATATATATATATATATATATATATATATTGTAGTCAGTTTCTCTTTTAAAATATTGAAACATAACAAACTACTGCCTAGTTATGCCCGTTTTGTAATTAGAAAAGAAAACTGTATTGTATAAGCATGAAAAGAAACATCCTCTGTGTTAGCTGGCTTAGTCAGTCAAATCAATCATGCGGCGCCAAAACCAAGCGGTTAGCGTGCTTCCTCTACCTCAGCTTCACCTTCAGAGGGCAGGCGACGTGGTCCCGAGGAGGCTTCCACAGTGGGGTCCACAGAGGGTGATCGTCCCAACTTGATAGAACAATAGCAGATAAGGCGCGCACAGCATAAGCGAGCCAGTAACGACTTGGTCCCTGGCTTACTGACCCGGTTTGCTTAAAATGGCTACTCTTCCCCACGATTCGAGGTCACATACTCACACATACATAGAGACTCACTCACGTACACGAACCCATGGAGACTGGTAGGCCCAGCCGTGAGCGTCCAGAAAAAGTATTCGATCAAAAGAACAGTAGAGCAGAAAAGCTATTCAAGACACAACAACTCGAACGGTAAGCAATTGCGAATAAGATGCACAAAAGACACAATGTAATCAAGAGCACAGACGACGTAAACTGGAAATTCGCCAGGCTACAGCACATACACACAAACGTACACTGAGTTGCGTATGGGCAAACTTGTAAACGTATGGGCCTACATAGTGTGAGAATAGATAAATAAACATATTGTTTAATATGTCTGCTAGAAGGGCGACAAACTTGATACTTGTATATATATATATATATATATATATATATATACAAGTATCAGGTTGTGTGTTAGAACAGAACTTGTTAAAATAAGCATTTTTCCAAAAGTATGAAGAACCAGAGATGTGTTTGTTTAGGAGTGATAGTGAAGTTACTAAATTATGTTATATCGACGTAGCTCACCAACAAGGCTGTATAAAATGTGGGATTGCGAGAGATCTGGTTGTTCCATCGAGAAACAAAAAACATTTTATTAAATAAGTTCCCAAAAACTGAGATCCTGTGGTGCCTCATACGATCCCATCTGGAACGGAAAAAACTACCGTTTTTCCCCTCTTCGATGTAGGATTCCTATATAATATCATGTTGATTTAGAAGAGAAGTTGGCGGTTGGTGTGTGATCTATGTATTGCTGCACTATTCAAAATGTTTTCAAAACAATGTTGGACAGAACTAGGTGAGCGCATCTATGCTGTGTACGTTTTCACTTGATTTAGGATCGGTCCAATCCATCGATCATCGAGAGTAGAGTGCAAGTGAGCCCATGCCGCAGCGCCGTTGTATGCTTGTGCTCCATCGTGCTGGAACCACATCCTCGATCGGATACTTTGTGGGTTTATTTTCTCTATCGAACAACTAGATCTCTCACAATCGCAATTGCAGCGTTATGCCACGTATATAATATAACAGCATATTATACATTTGAGTAATTTCACTCTCACTTCTAAACATGACAGTCCTACTCCCCTATTTCATCGAGAAGAAACGCTTACCATACCTAGTTATATGATCACCTCAAGAACGCCTTAAACTTTCACATACGCACTGTATCTATATTCACAAAATAACTTTAAATAACTAGCAAGTTAAGCTAGCTCCGCAATTAGATATGGCAATACAAGCCGTATGAGCTTTGAGCGTTGTCTGAGGCACGCGTTATCTTGCTAATTATCTTAATTTTGTGATATATATTTATCAAAATTCGTCCAACAAACTTTGGTGTCTTGTACAACTCGACAAAAACATATTTTTTCCAATACAACAAGTGGCTGAAATGTCTTCTTTTAGAGTGAGAGCGAAATTACCAAAAGTGGTTGTACTAAGCATTTTATCCTAACATATTTTCATCAAATCTGCGATTGCAAGAGCCCCAGTGTTTTGCGTCTGTTGAATTGCACTCTACGTTAGCATAACACAGAACAAATTTTGTATTGAAGATAATTCTCAAAAAATTAAGTTCTTGGCAATTCTTATACTCTCATCTTCACGCTCATCTACTATTTTTTTAGAAGACATTTCCGCCTTTTGTTCCATTGTTAGAAAATAGTTTTTTGTCTGACGTGTTCGGGCGTGCTCGATCCTAAAGTTTGTTGGACGATTTCTGGGAGACCCTGTATATGTATATTGTATTTACCACTGTTCCCTAAGTAACATATAAAAAAATATATTGATACTAGTCGATCGCACTAACAAAAACGAGCGGACATCGGCTCGTCTGGTGAACGCAATACATGTATTTTTGCTAATGCAGTAGTAAGTTATGTTGTCATATTATTATGCTTATCCTGTCTTCCCCATATTACACGTAATATACTCAGTAGCAATAGAGATAATAAAAATATATTGCTATTGATAACTATTGTTTTTATACGCATTTTTTTGGTAATTTCACGCATAAGTCTAATAACGGATTTTAGTATTTGCGGCATTAGTGTAGGTACACGCAATCAGAACACTGACCTATGCCCCGACAACTTACGATTTTGATAGAACGGAGGACTTCTATGATACGATAAAATGTATACGTTGCTCCTCCATGCGATCTTCATACCTTGAAAAAATCATGCCATGACAAAACAGAAAGGTTCTCGGGGTTTGTAGTGGCGGTGCGGATGCGGCTAACGCACCGTTCGAAACGGGGCGTTGCCATGGCAACCACGGTTGGCAAAACATCGCTGGTTCGAGCCCTGGCCGTGCTGGTTGAATTTGTTGGACGTGGTTGTCATTGCCTTGCTACTACATACATCTGCTGGAGAAAGCTTATATAATTCCAGTACGAGAACGCGATGACAATAGATGCATTTAGACGATATTGTGCCACAGGCAACTTAGCCCATTACGAGCGTCTAAAATGTGGTTGTCAGAGTGTTAAAAAAAGTTAATAGAGAATTTACTCTGTCAAGAAAACAACTTGGCTAACTTTGCAACTCTATAACTTGGTCTAACATTAACGCCCTTCTAGACTACCTCACTTTTGAACGCTTGAATAATTTGTGAGGAAAGTGTCAAATCTGTTGAAATAGATAGGCTATTTACATGTATAAATATTTGATGCAATGATCTATTTTTGTCGAGGCCTTTTAGCGACTATCCCACTGGACGAAAGAAACAAAGACCGCCGATATGTCTGATAGTTCATCGCTTGAAACTTAGCGCATTCCTTTGAAAACCTGCAGCGGCATTCGATCCCCACCTGGTGAAATCCTAAGTGGAACATACGAGATAAGTGAGATAGTAACAAGTGCGACCCTCTGACCTGCGAATCAGGTTCTCGGGTGGAAGTCCGTATACCGGAAAGAGGCACTAGATTGTATTACTAAAGTACGTAGGCGATGGATGAAGTTTAGCAGGCATGCAGAGTTTAATTCGGGAACCTGCACAGCTGCAATTCTCAGGTATGGTGACACGGCTATGGGATGGGTAATCGCATTAAAAAGAGCGTTGTCCTTAACTTACTCACACGCCCATAACCGTCACGAAATTGCGTTCACCGCAATGTGCAGATTCGCGACAAAAGTGCTACCAGCTTACAGACTGAATAATTATTAGGCAGACAAAAAAATTTACTTGAAATGCAGAAAAGGATTAGCCGAAGGAGTAGATTCAAATGGTATAATTGCTCTTATGCACTAAGATCAACGATGTAGACAATACTGGCCTACGTCCGAGAAACGGCTGAATCGGGCTTCAGTAAACAAACTGTGCACAGCCTGCACAGAAATAAAACTGCTTTGCGATATGCTCGGCCAAAAAAAGTGAAACAAACAAAATTGAATTCATAATTTAATTTAAATTTAAGATACTTTCAACCAATTAAGTTGAGTCTTCTTTAACACATGGATATATATATATATATATATATATATATATATATATATATATATCCATGTTCACTTGGCTCGTGAAGAAGACTCAACTTCTCTAGGTTGAAAGTATATAAATATATATATATATATATATATATATATATATATATATATATTTATATACTTTCAACCTAGAGAAGTTGAGTCTTCTTTAACACATGGATATATATATATATATCCATGTTCACTTGGCTCGTGAAGAAGACTCAACTTCTCTAGGTTGAAAGTATATAAATATATATATATATATATATATATATATATATATATATATATATATATATATATATATATATATTCCTAGCCTTCCGAAGATTTTACAATATGTCGCGGAAGGAGCGTTTTGTAACGTACAGGTTGCCTTCTAAAACGCGGTAATTTCAGCCACGTTCAGACTGGACTAGTATGGGTCAACTTCCTAAAATAGCGACAAAGAAATACATGAGAGATTTTTTGAACGTTGAGCGTATGAGAATAGCCGGCGGCATGTGAGCGGCTCTCTGGTCACGAATAAACAGTGCAGCTTTTCCAAAATAATCTAGAGCGATGTAGGCTACGGCAGGGCTCGAATATCGGATCGGTTTTATCTAGACATGAAGTCACCTGTGTCCCGGCATTGGGCTGTTTGATGCCACTAGTTATGCTGAAAATATCAGAACACGAATACGTCTGTCGATGGAAAGCCACTGCGTCGCACTTCAGAGGGCGAAATGTGTTCTGTACCCGTATATGTGTATGAGATCAGAGACAATAGTCCGAGATTGTGCCTGCAAAATTCTGCTGAAGTTTGGTCAGATCGCCGAACACAGGCTGAATAAGGCCAATGTCCAATCAAGCGGTGAAACAGCCGGAGATCCGGGCAATCAGGATAGGACACGCCGTCGGTGTCAATGCTGGACAGCGGAGTTCAAGAGACTCGCACACTTGTTCCTGCTAAGGATAATTTCATTCGTGACAAAACCTCGTTTAAATTATCACTAGTGCGCCTGCAATGTATCTAAGAAAAACAACAACAAGTAGCTCCAGCAGTGTGTGGAGTCAATCTTGATGCGATGGTCTGCTGCTGCTGCTGCATACGACTGTTATGAGCAAATGTTGTATATTTTGATCTTAGTTGATCTTATACTTTCAACCTTTATTATCTGCCTACTATTGTGTTATCTTGTTTAGGTGGTCTAACAGCGGGTGTTATCTACTCAAGTTAGTTTGGGCCAAGTTACCTTTGTACAGCGCGTGCTCTGTCTTTGCCTCGCGAATAGGCTTCGACAAACCTGCCGCGCACGTTGCAGAAAGAAATTGGCTTGCGGAATCTGCTCAGGCCAGCAGCCCTAGTTTATGTTTAATTGGCTCGAAACACAAACGATTTTCATTGGGGGTTACTGTTACATAATGGGCTCCTTTTCTAGCTGTAATGTTGTCGATATAGTACCGTATCCCGGATTAGGTTGTATATTGCCCCTCGAATCAAAACCTTAGTTCCGATAATTGCTATAGGGCGGTCTCCTTGGAACGGTGCCAAATGCCTATGTCGATAATCACTGATCAGTGAATAAATATGCTGTGATAGTCACTAAACGTAGACAAATAATTTTTTGAGTTTATTGTTGTTGCTAACATATTACTGCACAAACTTGGCAGCGTTCTCCGTTTATATATATATATATATATATATATTCTGTCGAATTTGTATAACTCTCCGTTAATATAAATGCCTTCTTCCAAAACTTTTTAACTAAACAATTGAGAGTTTTGAGGACGTCTAATGAGTTGCAACTCTTCTTCATTTCTAGGAAACGGTACGTCTCCGGTCAGCAAGGAGAACCACTCTCTTTAATTACGTATTCAATCCGCCGAATAACCAGCTTGCAGATAATCTTTTTCAATGTGCGCTCTGACGCCACTCCACGATAGAGATGTTGATCTTATTGTTATCACCTATCTTTAAATGAAAATGAAAGCCTGGCGACAAGCCAGACAAAATGCATCCGTCCTTTTTATCATTACATTAAATAAATCAGAAAGAATTTCCGTTACGAGAGGGAGTGACTGGATCCAATGCTCATAACAGACCTAATCGGGCCTTGATCTCTTCCTTTTGGCGAGCGACCGTGGGACCTGGCACAGCTCCTTCACCTGTAAAGGCCGATTCATATTGTGCTGCTTCAGTGTAAGCAGATGCTGTAAAATTGGGGATACGGCCGTAACGCCACGATTGAATAAGAGGTTGGTTAAGCGACTTTCTACCTGTTCGTTACTCAACGAGTTCACCGTTCTATGAGGTCGCACAATATAAGCTGAGGGCTCTCGTTCTGCTTATTCTAGTAGCTGTCGTTTCTCCCGCCTTGCGTGTCTCTTTTAATGTTTATAACAGTTCCATTTAGTGTGGGTGAGATGGCAGGCTGGTGGAAACCACGGACCTGATCGCTTCTGCCATAATCTGTTCTACTTCTAAGCACTTTCCATCGTCCTCTCCAGTAGGTCACAGATGATATCGATGTCATGACTCAGGACCGCCTATCGCCCTGTTCAAAAGAGATACCAATCCGTAGTAGATCAAGCCGTCTCAGACTGCAGACCAGCGCGGCGGGTTGTGTTGGTCTTGCCAAGTGCAGGGAACCTCGACAACGGCTAACAGAGGTGGGTGTTTTCGGGCCGCTTTATCGAGAACATAGGAGTTTTTAACTTCGCGGTTGGCAAGGTTGTAAAACAACAGGCGCATCGGGCGGGAAACCGAATATAGCGACGTTTACCCTCCCACCGAAGAGCACTAAGCAGTATTCATCTTTTTTGACGCATTGCATTGGTGGTAGACGTTTATGTAGGTATATAGATAACCTAGATCTCCACGTCTTCCCCGACCTTCGGCAGGTAAGACGACCAGCTGGTGAAACTCCCGCATATCATTAATATACAACTCTTCCCGCTAAAATGTCCTTCTAAGGAGTGCACTGTCACCCATTGTATATACGTCATCACGTGCAAGATTACCCCCTTAATTCCCTCACAATTCCAGAGAAGCACTCGTAGAGATTCACTCGCCGCTGCGCGTGCAGTTCTTGAACTGATCAGTCACTTATGGGGACGAGCTTAAAGCTCTCCTTAAGCATCCTTTTTTTCGGGAACGTCCCCGACCCAGCGGCAAAACAGGCTTTCCTTCGACCAAAGTTAATTTCTGCAACAATTTGCGTAATCTTCGTCACGCAGCACGACGCAGAACACAGCATCACCACTATGTGCACGTAACTTCCAAACCGCTTCACAGTTATGCCCCTGCCAGTTGGCCGTTGGCCAGGCTAGCAGCTCGACGGCCGACGTCTTGTGCACTAATCGTCGTGCCACTCTCAAGGCGCAGCTCTTCCCAGGTGTGGCATAGACATCTCATCCGCCTATGCCATTTGCTGCGCTTCCCCTGTTCTGCATTTGATGTTTTGTTTTGTTGTCTCATTGTTTTCGAACCACAACACAGTTGTCGTCGTCGTCTGTCTTCGCCGCCGGTTGTAGGTCAGCTGTTCCTGATATCGGTGTTGATACCGTAGCGACGCCGCTGCATCATCACCCGGTGGTTTCATCTCAACAACGGTGCCGTGCACGTTGCCACTGTTATTACTAAAGTCTGCAGAAGTAGAAACCTTCTCTCGGCGCCTGCACGGGTGTTTTTGTTTGTCTCTCCAGCAGGCTTTCTCGCCCTTGCCTCGATGACGCCACCGCCTTCTCCGCCGATTTATATGGACATACAGGGTGTCTGATAGTCTCCTCTATAACTCTGGGATATGGTCAAGCTCGATGAGAAAATAATTTTGTCGATAGAACGGGGCAGTAGAAATGTGTTGTATAGGAGGAATAAGATGATTTTTTCTAAGCTGTGATTTTAGGGTGGCTGTCCGGCTAAGTTTACCAAGCGCACGATTGTGAGAGAGCACATCACTCAACTGAAACTCTAGCATTGTATAGTAAGTGCAAACCGACCATCCTTTGTGTTAGCTATCTCAGCCAGTCAAATCAATCATTTGGTGCCGAAACGAGGCGCTAAGCGTACTTTCTCTAACTCAGCTTTACCTTCTACCTAAGGTAGATGACGTGGTCCCGAAGGTCCCGACAGTGAGATACATAGAGAACGATCGTCCCGACGTGAAGCAATAGCAGATAATGCAAGCACAGCATAAGCGAGGCAGCAACGACTTCATCGCTCGTTCGTTTATTCACCCGGCTTAGTCAGCATGGTGACCCCCACGATTCCCCACGATTTGACGTCACAGCTCGACTCACACATACAGACATACACACGTTCCGGAACACATCTAAACTGGTAGGCCCAGCCGTGCAAATGAGGTCGCGAGTAAAAAAGAGCCATTTCATGAAAGAACAATAGGGTAGAAAAGCTATTCAAGTAAAACACCTAGAACGGCACGCAACGAAATGCGATGCACGAAGGATGTAGTCAATGAAGTCAAGAGCACAGTCGACCACAGACGATGTGCAATAATACATTTTGAAAAAAGTTGCTTAGTATGTATGCTAGAAGGGCGATTAGCATTGCTCCTCCACCGTACTATTATGCGTGCACAGGGATGTGTGTGTGCGTTTAGAAAGTAATCAACGTTGACTGGCGAAAGAAAACTAGTCGTATTCAATAGGCAAACAAAAATGCCGATCTTGTGATGGCTCATTTTTTCCGCTCCCGAAGGGAAGAGTGGGAGGGAGGGCTAGTGGCTAGTGTGCGTCCTGTATATAGTCGACGTTGTAAACGACAAGTGCTGGATAGAACGGGGTGACCACATCTGTGCTGTGTACGTTTTTACTAAATTTAGCATCGGCATCGGCCAATCCATCAATTGCCGAACCGAATGTAGCTTCTAAGAGAGCCCGTACCGCAGGGCCGTTGTATACTCATGCCCCATCGTGCTGACTAGTCTCGAGCGAATACTTGCTGGACTTCTTTTTTGATTAAGTTTTTTTTTATCAAACTGCTCTCGCAACCGCAAATTCTGTAAAGCTATGCCGCATCAGTATAGCAGTTTAATAGTAATTTCACTATCACACCTAAACAAAACATTTTTTGCTCCCCTCATCGTAACAAGCTATAATATTCAATCAAGTGTGACTAGAATTTTCCTATATATATATATATTATATACACCGTTATGTAATATTAATAATGTTGACATACTCATAAGAGCGGGCAGACACGGGCGATAGCCTTTTCCGCAAAATTACCTGAGTAGTTATAATTGTTTGAATTGATGTAATAATGGAAATTTCAAGCTCAATGAAGAATTATTGAACTTAAATAAATTTCCCGTCCAAAGAAGACGTTATATATATATATATATATATATATATATATATATATATATATACAATTACATAATTCATTTTATATTTAATACGTCCACAGACGTTGGTCTTCTTGTTTGACGTATGGACGTATTAGGAATTATCTATTCAGTGGTTCAAATATTGCTAGACTAGTGAGCTATAATTTG
The DNA here is from genome assembly GCA_003439945.1 of Dermanyssus gallinae. NCBI lineage: Eukaryota > Metazoa > Arthropoda > Arachnida > Mesostigmata > Dermanyssidae > Dermanyssus > Dermanyssus gallinae. Next base: position 44,313 of record QVRM01002851.1, read on the forward strand.
TCAGTCAGCAATCAGACATTGCCACGCAAGCATTAGCAGCTTTGTGTTTCAAGGCACGCGTTCTCTTGCTATATATATATATATATATATATATATATATATATATATATATATATATATATATATATATATATATATATATATATATATATACTTTTACCTGCTACTAAAAAACTCCTAAGCTTAAGGTTATATATTGGGTTGATTTGGGGCCAACCTTAGTGGTACAATCCTTGGATCGAACACTCCAAGTGATGATAGTCATGCAAAATGTACCTTGTGCACACGTGCCGACTAGTGCATGCCATTCCATATCAAAGCTCCCTGGCTTAGTCACTTTTCTCTGTCATTCCAAGAAAGATTGTCGAAATGGCCCTATAGTATTGTAGATGAATTAAATCTGACTCTGATTGTTTTCGCTGCCGCTCTGCAACCTGCCAGTCGGCAAACAAGGTGGTTTCTTGCCGTATGCGGCAGTTCAAACCTGTAGGGGACGGAGTATGATCTAAAAATACATATATGTAGTAAAGCACTTTCCTAGGTGCGCAAAATTTGCCGCTGAAAATGAGTCAGGTTTATTATCACACATTTTGTGTAAAAAAAGTTTAGTTAAAAGGTATGCATATGTATACATACACACATTTAGACTTAAAAAAATAATAGATATGTAAAAGCTATGAAGCTATGACACGAGCTTGGTTATCTAGACTAGCTAGAGAAGGGACTAGGGTACAGGAGGCAGTAGTACCTTGCGTTGTGCTGCTGAAAATGGCCCTACATTTTGCCAATTCTGTTTTCGAAGCTCTCTCTCCCCTACGTGAGCGAAGACAACAGACACCCCACTTCTGCTGCAGCCAATCGACCCCTAAGGCAAAACTTGATGGCCTTTGTTTTCCGCGAAAATACTTACACTCCGTTATGATAAAGATACGTTTCTACGTCGCCGACAATTCGACGAACGACACCGCGGTTTCAGTGGGCCACTACTATGTCATTTGCATACATTACGACGACGACGGCGGTTTTTAAACACCCCCGCACATGGATGGCTAGGTCTGTGGTGTGTAAGGAAAAAGACTGCCAACGAAAGAGTCGTCTTGAGGGGTCCCCACGTTTTGACTTAGGTACAAAGTACCCTCGCCCCATATGTCCACTTTAATGCGATCCGCAGCAAATGAACTAGAGTGCATCCCTGCAGCACACAGCAATCTGTAAAGATTTGGATCATCTACGTTGTCGACGTTTTGGTCCTTGAATAGCCGAGTAAGCCTGACCTCGTGCTAATTCTGGGGTATGTGTCCCCCCCCTTAGTACCTGGTTAAACAGATTACAAAACATGGGACAACGCAACGTTCATAATAGATACCGTCAGGCTAATAATATACGCATATGTTACACGCTCTGCTCTCCCAAGTATACGCATCTCTCTTTCACTATCAAACCGTCCCTCACTCTCTCTAAGCAGTTTCTTGTGTACTCTCTGTCACCATAGAGCACTCTACGATCAGCAACTACGTGTATCAGGGGGTGCAAAACCCGTGCTTGACGCAGGAGCCCTAACACTTCACGGGGCTTTTCCTGTAAGGCTGGATCTTTTTCACTGCTGCCGTCTTGACGGTAACCTCCGAAGTGTGATTTCTCTGTTCAACGTCAAAAGTTAATCTCAGCAGCCTTAATTTACTCACAGAGCTTAAACATTACTTCAATATTTTTTGGGCCCCCTGACAATGCTTGCTTTGTCACCTTCAGTTTCTTCCGAAAGTTCTCAAGTCGCGAATGGTGGATTTTCCAGGCTGAAATCTCCACTACGAACCTTAGCCAACCATTTTCGGCACGTTCTCTTCGTTGATTGACTCGTTTCCGAGTATGGTGTGGATGTCTCCGCCGTCTCCGGAAACAACTTAGCGTTCGGCGCAAAAGCGCAAAGCGGGGCTTACTGGCTGATGCAGTGATAGCAGCTCTAGTATTTTTATTTTTTTTATAATTTTCCGTACGGCTATTGCCCGTGTACGATTTTTTCGTGTCATGGCTAATTTTAATCCACTCCGGCATTTACTTTGTCTAAATTGGAAACCATGCAAACCAATTTAAGAATGGCCGGTCTTCTGGGTCTCGAACCCAATCCTCCCGAATGCAAGGCAAAGGCTTTGCCACTAAGTCATCTTGCTCGGTATCGACGCGGATGTTGCCTAGAGCGCGGTGCAAGCCTCCAAGACGGGTGAACACATGAACAGCAAGAACTTTTGCATCAGCCGAATAATACCGATCAGATACTCACTAGTTGATGTCAGCTGCGTGGTAAGTTTTCTGAGACCGGTCCAGTAGGGCAATAACAACCTTAAATTGAGATACGTGCTAATTGTTGAGTGCCATGAATGGGCTGGTCCATTTTTATCTCTCCCTCTGTTTTCACATAGATATCCTGCGTAAATGCCGACGAAATGTTTTGCGTTTATTTTGTTTCTCAAGGGATCATAGACGGACGGACCTCTTTAGTTATTTGTGGGGTATGTCCACATCGTGTATAAGAGTAAAGAGACGCGTCTAACCTGAACCACGCCAGATGCTACACGATATGCCTTAACTTGGAAATATTGGGTTACACATCTGTCTAGGTTGCGAAGTGTTAGGGTCGAGCATACGACACATGACATCAAAGTTGCGGGACATCTCCACGAGACCGTCCTTTCGCTAATATGATTTGTTAAAGGTCGTATTATCGTTATTACTCAAAAGTATTGTTCGCTTAAAAACGCTTTGATAGAGATTATTTTAGAAAGGAGTGCACTGAATTGTTTTTGGTATAAATATTTATATATATATATATATATATATATATATATATATATATATATATATATATATATATATATATATATATATATATATATATATATTAAAGCAAGAATGTTAAGGTGCGCTCCCCCCTAAATAAATCTTGCTCAAAGCGCTTTTAAGCAAACAATACTCTTGAGTAAGGGTTGACGATAATGTAATATAAATAGGGTGCCCTGCTTTCGTCGGGGCTTGCTCTCTTCGAAAACGAAACGTTACTCAACGAAAACACAAATAAATGTGAAAATGTATCAAATTTAGCAAACATTTTATAGCACAGATTTGGTGCTATATAAGAGTGCTCGTTCGGCTGAAGATATCGTAGCTGTGGCCGACAGTATGGAAGAATTTTTGCTCTACAGTAAATGGCGAGCGTTATTGCAGCATGATACTCAAATATTTTTGGACGGTATCGATGCACGTCGACGTGAATATTGCTTCGACGTGAATGTCATTTTGCACACTTGTTACTCGTTTACCTAATCATGTCAACAGTTAAAACTGTTGAAATAGATACATTTCTTAATCATGGCGTCATTCCGACGTTTTTCAAGCGACTCTATGAAATAAAGATGCTTGTAAACGTGTAATAAACACTTATTTGTTAGTGTACGTTAGTAATATAACTTGCATTTTTGGAAAAAATAGTAGTGCAATTTCTGTGGTTGTAATGTTTTGGACTTCTTTATATCGCGATACTATACGCGTGTGAGTTATAATACTTTTATCAATAATGCTAGCACAGCACACATAAATGGCCTTTTTTTTTGTCCAAAGAAGTCTCAATCTAAATATGACCGTGAGGCACACTGCACAGTAACATAGATTTTCTAAGGGATGTTCCAAAAAACGTGCTGTGGGTGCTTTTCTAGTTAACACAAAAAAGTAACAAATACTGCTGCCCTCTGATTTGTAGGTTAGATCCTCAGGTTTAGTCCCGTCCACTCTGTAAGAAGCACTTGATGATGTTACTAAAGGAGGTAGGCGATACACGAGGCGATTTGGCTAGTATGCAGAGTTTCAGAGGAAATCTGCACACCTCAATTCCCAAGTATTTGGGCCACCGCTCTTGTATGGGCAATCGTGTTAAAAATGGCATTTTCCTTAACACACCTACACACACACGCACCAAACCGACACAAAACAGCACTCACCGCAATATGCAGATTCCCAACGAAGATATTTCCAATTCATAGACTGAAACCATGCTATACAGACAAACAAATCTACTTGAAATGCAAACACGAGCAGCCGAAGAAACAGGTGCAGAGAAGACGCTTCCTTTTGCTTACATCAACGTTGTAGACAAATGCTGGCTCGGGCCTGGAAAAAGGCTGAATCGCGCTTTAGTAAAATAAAAATCGAATGCACGGCATCCTTTACAGGCGGTTACTCAGAGCTTTGCTCCGCCAATACAAGTAAAGGAATCAAAATTAGATTGAACCCAATTTGATTCTGTGCATTTAGTGCATTCAAGAAAGACGGCAAACTGTTTGCAAAATCCAAGTAGTGGTTACTTCTTGTGGAAAACATAGATGGCTGGGAGCGTACTATTTTAACCAAGATAATTTATTGATTATTTGCAATAGACGACTATGTGTTATTTCACATACTTACAACATTGCCATACGCCCGCAGTAAACACACCTACTACAGTTACCATTGTGTTTGCAAAAGTTGCAGCCGAAATAAGATTACAATTGATGACCGCAGCGTTTGCTTCACAACCCCTTATTATAATCCGATTTTAATACACAATGTTTCTAATCAGAACCCAAGTAGATGATAGGCTAAGTGTATATATATATATATATGTATATATATATATATATATATATTATATATATATATATATATATATATATATATATATATATATATATATAAAAAAAAAAATATATATATATATATATATATATGTATATATATATATATATATATATATATATATATATATATATATATATTTGTGCAGACACGAACAATAAGCCTTTTCCGCAAAATGCCCTTAATAGTTGAAAAACGTGTAACTGTAGAAATGTTATGCCTAATGAGAAAATTTTGATTGTAAATAAATTTGCCGTTCAAAGATGACATTCCCATAAATATATATATATATATATATATATATATATATATATATATATATATATATATATATATATATATATATATATATATATATATATATTATATATATATTATATATATATATATATATATATAAGCGTATAGCGGCTTACTTGCGGGAGCTGTCAACGACTCCACAAAGGCTCGCCTTCGAGCTGTAGCTGCTAAAGGATCTGGAGCCTGGCTTCATGCACTTCCAAGTGCCCCACTGGGCACCCTCCTGGACGACGAAACAACCCGAATCGGGGTGGGTCTTCGTCTCGGATGTGACCTAGTCTCCCCTCATCAGTGTAAATGTGGCCACCCCGTAGACGAATTAGCCCATCACGGGTTATCGTGCATCATGAGTGCGGGACGGCGGGCCAGGCATACCGGTATTAACGACACCTTCGGCCGAGCGCTTCGATCAAGCGGTTTCCCTTGCATTCTAGAGCCTCAGGGCCTCTCCGTCGACGACGGCAAGCGCCCGGATGGGATGACTCTTACTCCCTTCAGTAGGGGCAGGATGCTTGTCTGGGATGCCACTGTCACCGACTCATTAGCACCTTCAATGGTCGGTGGCGGGGCGATCTCGGCAGGCCACGCCGGTAATCTAGCCGAAACGAGAAAGCTCGCGAAGTACGCATCAATAGGTTATCCACATGAGTTTCAACCGCTGGCTTTCGAGACTTTGGGCGGCCCGGGAAGCCTCACTCGCAAACTTCTCCACAGAGTGGGCACGCAGCTGAACCTCGCAACCGGTGACAAGAGATCCGCGGCTTTCTTGAGACAGCGCCTCGACCTCGAAGTCCAACGCGGGAACGCGGCGTCCGTCCGCGGCACGCTGCTGAAGTGGTCCCAACCCACTCTATATGAGATAGAGTAACGTTCCCAGTGCACACGTTCTCGGGAGACAATTGTCGCTCCATTTGTATTCTTAATATATATATATATATATATATATATATATATATTGATCCTTACAGAGTTTGAATATTTTTCAATACGCCAAAAGGGTTTTACGGTGCGCAAGTTACTTTTCTAAAACGCGGTCACCTCCGCTACGTTCAGACTGGACTAGGATGAATCAACTTTCGAAAGTGCCGACAAAGAGGTAGAAGAGAGGTTTATTGGACTGCGAGTGTACGAGAATAGCCGGCGGCATGTGACCTTTGCAGTTTAGCCTTTGTCCACGGCTAGACAGTGCAGCGTCTCCGAAAAGCCCACGGTGAAGTAGGCGAGTACGACGAGACTCGAATATCGGATCGGCGGTTTCATCCAGACACGAGGTCAGCAGCGTCCTGGCATACGGGCTGTTTCGTGCCAGTACTTATGCTGAAAATGTCAGAACACGAATACGTTTGTCGGCGAAAAGCCACTTTGCCGCCGCAGAGTTCAGAGCTCTGAATTTCATCTGTACCCGCACATGTGTGTAAAAGCATACTGAGCCCGCGTTGTAGAGCGTGTGCCGGTGAAGTAGTTTTAAAATAATAATAATAATAATAATAATAATAATAATAATACATGGTGCTGTTCATATAAAAAAAAATAAGATATAATTCTGTAGTACACCCGCAAAACTTAGCTGAGACTTCGTCAGACGGCCATACACGAGTAGAAGAATAAAGCTAAGTGATCCAAACAACCAGTGAAACAACCGGACGGAATTCGGATAAACAAGATGAAGCATACCGCGAATGAGACTAGTGAAACTTGAAATTCAAGAGAATCGCACAGTGGTTTGCACTAAGGACAACTCCATTTGGCAACAAACGTCTTATAAATAATATGCTTGCAATGGATCTAAGAAAAAGCACTCTATAAGTATATAGATGCAAGGCGGGCCGGCAGTGACAACGTCTGGACTTTGGCTTGTCTTAGTATTGGTTGATGTTGCAGAATCCTGCTGAGTTCGTAACAGTCGCTGGCAGGCGCGTCTGAGCCTAATGGTAGCATCCGTACCTTGTAGTTTGAGACATTCTCGGAAAGCTCGATACTTCTGCCCTGCGCCCATTAATCGATTATTCAGTGGAGAAAGTATGCCCTCTCGTTAAATGAATGATTTGGTCTTAGTTGTTTTTATTTTGTAACCCATTATTGGCATCCTACTGCGTTGTCGTGTGTGGGTGATACAGTAGCTAATACTGTGCCTTCACAACCATGACATAAAATTTAATAAATATGTTAATTTGAATTTAATTTAATAATAGTTCATCTTCATAAAATTCGGGCCCTGCTTTTGCTTTGCGAACAATCTCCGACAAACTTGCTATGTGCATCGCAAAAAGAAGTAGGCTTGACTGTGATTGATATCGTAGCATGTCTTGAATTAGGCTATATATATATATATATATATATATATATATATTCCTTAATTGAGATCTCTTTAATATACACCACCTCACCTCTTAGTGGAGATAAAGCGTTCTATGTAAAACGCAGTATGTGAAACGTCGCTGCATGCGTATGTGCGCTGGCGTTGTCTGTATTAGTAGAAACACGGTTTGCGTCTACGTTGTAGACGCGGCCATAACTATATAGAGTACAAATACGTTGGGAACTTTATCGCCTAGCATCAAAAATACAGCCGTCGATTGATAACGGCGGGCTGACAAAATGCACTTCGATAGGCTTAGCAAGAAAATAAGCAAGGAAAGCGAAATGCCCTTTAGGAACAACAAAAACATTCTGCCGGATGACATTGCGAACCTGCGGGAAGCATGTGAAGCGCCATCCAGCTCTAGACCAGTTGGGACTCGTTGCTTTCTACCGTCTAAATACTGGTGGACAGCCAAAGTTGCAGATCTCAGAAAGGCGAGCAACGCAGCGCGGCGGATATTGACGCGAGCCAGAAAAAAGAGAAGGGGAATAGAAGAGGTCTGGGAAGGCTTCCAGGCTGCACGAAAGGTTCTCAAAAAAGCCATCAAGAGCAGCAATGAAAAAAATGGCACGAACTCTGCGAAGAAGTGGAGAATAACATCTGGGGGAACTCTACAAGATCGACGTGGACAGGATGAAACAGCCAAAGCTCCCCAACGGCCTTGTGGAGAGCGGAGTCAGCACGACTCTTCCCGAGACATGCTGACCCCGCTCAACCAGAAATAGACGTCCTTGTAGAAGAAGTACCACCAGTAGAAGACCTGGAAGTAATGGTCATCGCTTTCGATGTAATGCCAAAGTAAAACCGAGCCTGGGGGGGGGTGGGGAGGAATCCGGGTTTAGTGGGTTTGCGAGTCTCACACTAGTCATGCAGGCTGCTAGTGGCGCATGTGCATCATGCATTCCCGAAACCTCCCAGAAAAAAAAAAAAGTAATGGTCATCGCACAGCGATCGTCTAAAGGAAAGGCCCCCGGTTCGGACGGGATACCGGCGGAGGCTGTGAAGATGCTGCTTTAAGAGCAGCCGGAAGTTTTTAAACGTATGGCGAACAATATTTTGAAATAAGGGTTCTACCCATCGGCATGGAAGAATTCTACCCTGGCCCTGATAAGGAATCTAAGGAGGCAGGTTACAGATTTAAGCGCGTGTCGCCCGATATGCCTCCAAAACACCATAAGGAAGTCATTCGAGACGCTCATCAACAGCAGGTTCACGGCGGAATTGGAGCAGAGGGGAGCACTCTCGGATGGACAATTTGACTTCCGACAAAGGCGCCCAACGTAACTGGCCACCGATAAAGTGCTGCAGGACCCTGTGGAACACGACGTACGACCATGTGCTAGAGCTCTGCAACATGGAGGGCGTTCGGACAATTGCGTGCGCAGACGACCTGGCCGTCCTGGTCACGGCTCGCAAGGCAGACGTAGTCCAGGGAAGGGCCCAGCTGACCATCGAGATAGTAAACTGAATGGTGGGGCACGGGCTACGACTGGTGTCCGAGACAAGTGATGCTGTGCTTCTCACAAGACGGAAAAGACACGGTGAGATCCAACTGGTACTGAATGGAGTGGCCATTATTAAGATCAGAAAGTCTGCCCGATATCTGGGCGTGATCATCGACAAAGCTTTCACCGGCAATGAGCACATTGAGAAGGTGACCGCCAATACAGAAAAAAATCGTCAACAACCTGGCCAAGATTCTGCCAAGAACACGGGGATTGGCGGAGGGCAAAAAAGGGTTTCGTGCCTTTGTGGCAGAGTCGACCGTGCTTTGCGCTGCTCCTTTGTGGAGCCCGACCGCAATAAAGTTCAAGAAAAAAACAGAAAAACTTCTAAAAGCGCAGAGCGGAAGCTGGCAATCAGAATCGGCAGCGCATACCGCACGATTGAGGCGATGGCAGTCATCAGGATAGTCAGGCTCATTCGATGGCCTACGCTGATTAAGCAGCGGATCGGACGGAGGCGAGAACGGTAGAAGGAGGTGGCAGCCCGAAAGCAAACGCTCGAAGCGTGACAACAAGGATGAAGTCGAACGTCATTGAAAGCACCAGGAGCGTGGATCCGCCGGGTCAACCCGGATTTCAAGAAATGGTATAACAGAGAACACTGAAGCGTCAGCTATTATCTGACACAGGTGATAACGGGCCATGGGTGCTTCCAGAAGTACCTGCACAGGATGAGCAAAGCTCCGGAGAGCTTAGAAAAGCTTACATTTTTTATCGAGTAAAGCGCAAGTGGTTCCCTTGAGAAATTGAGATTGTAACATATTTATAAAAAATAGTAGCAGTCGTTTTATTGTCTTAATCACTTAGAGTGAAAGTTGTTTGTCAATATTTGTTTGTATCTCTTGACATCTACTGCAGTAATCTTTTTGCGTTTGCTGCTGCCTTTGCTCCCGCCGCCGCCGCCGTCGCTGAGGGGTGTCGAACTCATCTACTCCCACATCGGGTGAGCCAGATAAACAGAAGTCGGCACATCTCCAGCCGCCGCAAAACACAACTTGCTCAATCAGTTACTCAGTCCGCGAGCTACTATTTGTCGGATGTAGCGAAGCGAAAATGTTGTTTTCCTTCCTTCCTGATGTTCACTGACGTTTTATTTATTTACCGCTGCTAGCCCCGTGAATGGGGTGTTGCCTTGCCTCCCTCCAGGCGACCGCCATCTCTCTCTCTCTCTCTGCCACTCTCTATGTCAGGGCATTAGAGGTTTGAAAGGTATGTCAGGTGTGGGAGCGCAGGTATATATATATACACACTTGCGAGGACAAGCAAGCTATCCGTTAGAAGGGATCCGAAACGAAAAGCGGGAAGGCCCGGCGGTTGTATGTGACGCCACGTGCACGCGCCGGCAAGAAATCCTTCTTCACTAGTAGTATTACTGGTAATACTGCGACTACAGCTGCAATACTGCTAGTATTACTACAAACTAATTCAATACGAACTAGTATTACAAGTGTTAATACGAACGGTTGCTACAAGCGTCAGCACTAACTATTACTGCAAGCGAATTCAATATAAACTTTTAATAAACGCGTCAATACTAACTATTACTACAAACGTCAATATTAGCAATTACTACAAACGTCAACACCAACTATTACTACAAGCGTCAATACTAACTCTTACCACAAACGTCAATACTTACTATTACTACAGGCGTCAATACGAACTATTACCACAAACGTCAATACTAACTTTTTCTACAAGCGTCTATACTAACTATTACTAGGGTTGTCAGCAGCAGCAGCAGTCCTGCTGCCACTCCAACTGCTACCGACCACCCAAAGCTACAACGAACACCATTGCCGTTGTGGCCGGAAAGGATCAGATACAAGAGAGCAGAAGTATCGGGCATCGAAGCATTACCCAACCATCTACTCAACCATCAAGCAAGCAAGCAGGGAGGCAGCCAGGCAGACGACCGCCGGAGGCGTGGCCCCTCCATGGCTCTTGTATTTCCTTCCATCATCTGCCCTCTTTTGCTGATCTCCACCTGCCCCAGCCTTCGCCCCCGCCACCAACGCGCTCTTACCGCTTGGCTGGTCTTCTCTTTTTGCACGCTCACCTTCGAGACAGTTACGTGGCGCCGTAGCTCTTTCGACGACCACAATAACAACAACAACAACAACAACAATGACGACGACTACAACAACAACAACAATAACAACCACCATCACCACAACAACAACAACAACAACAACGACAGTAGCAGCAGCAGCGATGGTGGTAGACACGGATATAGAGCCAGGGCGAAGAGCTGTTGACGCCGGGGAATGTCGGCTCGTCGGCAGTCGCTGCTCCCGGGCTTGCTTCCTCGTTCGTCAGCTGCTGGTTTCTGAGTCCTCGCTTTGGCTGACGCTCTGGTGTTCGCGTCGCCAGGGCCACACACCCACCAGTAGTAGTAGTAGTAATAGCAATAGTACCACCACCACCACTACGAGACATAAAGCCGGCTGCCGACGGCGCAAACGGAGGAGACGCTGACGGAATCCTGAATCCTGAATTATGCACGAGGTCCCCTCGCCCCGTTCCTCTGTTCCTCTAGTCGATCTACTTTTTGCACCCTGCCCTATTCCTTCTCTATCTACCTTCCTTTCCCCACCCTCCCATTGGTGTCGCCGCCGCCCCCCCCCCCGCCCCCTTCACAGACGTTACCGTTTTGCCCTAAACCTGCACCCCTTCGGCCATTCAGCCAGCCGACTCACCTCATACCCTTCAAGCGAACGATCTCCTGCCAAGTTGCCTGCTTTCTCTGTGCCCTAAGAAGGTCTCTGCTATCCTCTCCGGTAGCCGCCAGGTAGCTAAACAGGCAGGTAAGTACGTAGGTGTAGGTATGTGGCACGTCCGCTGGCTTTCTCTGCTGCTGCGGTGGCCAGGCCAGTAGTGCTGTCATATCACAGCAGCAGAAGAAGAAAAAGAAGAAGAGGAAAGGATAAGAATGAGAAGAAGAAGAAAAAGAGAAAAAGGCGAACGAGGGAACAAATTGCGTGGGGTGGCGGTGCAAGGCGGTGGCAAGCAGGTTACAGAGAACTTTAATTGGGGACGCCGAGTAAACCCGACCGCAAATGGCGGCTGCGATGGCGGCGGTGGCGGCGGCTCACCCACCGGCGGTGGCAGTGGTTTCACCTGGCTTTTCATGGCGTCCTTTTCGAGCTGTTTCCGTTCCGTTTCTTCCACACTTCACTTGAGGAAACAGCGGCCGCCGCAGTCAGTCTGCTTGTGGCTGCCGGGGGGCGAGGATGGCAACGGTTGTACGCAAGACCTTCTTGGTGTCTGTTTGCCAGGACGGGGCCACCTGGACTCGATCGGAAGGGCGCTCGGAGTGGGCGCTTTGTGAGAGTGTGGGCGTCGTCTGTGGGTGAGCATGAACGCGCGGGGAGGCGGGGGGAACGCCAGCGGTGCGGGGTAGCCGGGTCGTGTGCGTACTTGTGCGTGTGTGTCGGATCTGTCACTTGTGTGCTCCTTTTCCTCCTGTTCGTTCTCCTGTCTTTCATTTTTCCTTCACTCGTTGCCACAACTTCGTCGTCGTCGTAGTCGCCTTTCGCTTTGGCTTCGGCATCGGCAACTCGCTCGAGAGCTACTAGGTAGTGGCGTAATATAGGTAGGTAGCGGTGGTAGCGCTAGAAGCCGTAGTTGCAGTAGGTGCAGCAGCAGCTATAATAGTAGTAGTCATAGTAGTAGTAGTAGTGTCCGAATGCACGAATGCTCAAATGCCCAAGAAAGACACATCAGATGTCCGAGTCAGCAACGAAAGAGAAATAATCGAGGAGAACGGCGACAACGACGACGGCAAAGAAGATTAGAAAACGGGAGAGCTCAGTAATTCTAGTGTTTCTCTCTATGTTTGTATGTAAGTCTGTGTGTGTATGCGTTTGTGTGAGCGAGTACGTATATCGTACGTGTGTCTTCTGCATCGAAGCAAGCAGGGGAGGTGCGCCGCGATGAATGAATCATCAGACTCATTCCAGCCCCTTTCTCGCTACTTCGCGAAACAAGCACACATAGGCACCCATACGCACATATTAATACATCCACACGGCGAGACAGACAAAATCCTTCGTAGGGATAACTTAATACTATTTGCACTACATTCGGCATGGCTTTTAACGAGAGGCGGCCATGTCAGGTAGATAGGCCGCCGCTGCTGTTGTTGTTGCTTCTGGTGGTGCTGGTGATTGTGCTTGCTGGCGCATCATAAGCATAATCACTCAATTTATAGCTCGTCGTTCTCAATATCTTGAACTGATATGCTTGACGGTTAGATCGGCATTATTAACATCATAGTCTCGCGAAAATAGCTCGCGAAGCTGACCATATTTAGAAGCGGATGGGCGCTCGCTCAAAGAAGTAACATAAATTGTCCGCCCGGGTGAGTCGGCGAGTGGCAGGACAAATAGGGTGGTGTCCTACGTCCTACAAACGGAACGTAGAACGTTCATTGGCTCGTGGCATCCGTTGGCTCGCCATTGGCATAAATTATTGTGTGCCATTTTGGCGATTAGGGTGCTTATAGGGTGATGATAACAGGTAGGCACATGCACACATTACGTATGTACATGTTGTATTGTAACTTAGTTTCTCACGATTAGCAACAGGACTGTATCACTTTGTGAAGTTACGATGAACACCTATGTCTACTACACATTAGAGTTTTATAAACGCAAACATTTGGTATGCATGTGAAGACTTACCTTTTTCTATATGTATCAATGCAACGATTTTTTCTTTAATATATAAATAAATCGCGCGGCGCCAAATCGGGTGAACAGGCTGGGCGGGTGTTTTACCAGCGTTACTTCCAATGCGGTAAAAAAAGCCTCAATGGGTTCACCCGGCGGTGGACTGGCGCGTTGTTGTGGAAAACTATCAGCGAAAAAACATTTGAGAGCTCCTCATAGAAGTTCTATAAAATAACAGTACGCAGCCCGATTGTTTGGTACGGCTGTTGTGGTACCGACGTGCGTATGCTAGCCATTTTCCTCGCATAACCGTTTGTGGGAGAACCGATTTGACGATTGTTCCAGCCAAACATCAACTACGATATTGCTACCCGTATATTCTTAACTTACTGTTCGATTCTTACCCCACTCTTTACTACGCGGGCAGTGAAAATCACACATCCCTACGTATATGTATTAGGTCAGCCTGAAATTTGCATCGGCTAGTGAACTCCAGCCTATTCAGCTGCCCTGGTGTGAGCAAACGCTTCTTCTTAACAAGGCTTACGGAACGTAGCATGAGGCGACAGCTCTGTGCTGTTTCGTGAGTCAAAGAACAATGACATCTACAAAAGCCCATTGCTTTAAATTCGCCTCGTTTAGGCGGACTTGAGGAAACGCTGATTTTATTATAAAACTAATGTTGATTTCATGAGGGACGGAAATGTCTGCTGTAGCTAACTGCCGCAAGTTGCTGAGGATTGCAGACGATGTTTTATTCAACCCATCTTATAGATCTTGATTATCATATATTACGCTGAGGGTAGAATGTTCTTAGAAGAGATTTTTATTTGTAAAGGTATCAAGAGCCATAATGATAATTGTCTGCATCTAAAAGAGAGACTTTCTGGAAAACCTCAATGTTTCATTAAGTGCACAAGTGTTCCTGGTAGCAGAGAAAGTTTAAATAGCATGTCAAAAAACGTGGGTACATTTTTATTATTTTCTACTTTAGTCCAAGAGTTTACAGTGATCAGACGTTGATCAGCGCCTCCACCTACAAAAGTGAAGCCCTCGGCTGATGAAATCGGCTTGCAAGGTGATGGTCGCTATCTTTTGGTCGCGGAATAAAATTGAGTTTATAATCGAACTGAAAGAAGGTGGTACAATGACCAGTGATTTGTATATTATTGAATGCCTACTAATTTTTTTCACTGTGCTTACCAGGAAAACTCTAAAGCATCTTTTGGACGATGGTTTCTCTAGCACTGAAAAGGGAAGCGAAGGCTTTTCTAGCTGAATTTGAAGTCTCGCTAAATAAAACATAAACAGATGGTGCAACGGCTGTTTCTCTTAAATGTTCACACACCCATTTATATTTTTATATGTCTTATTTGCCAAATTGTAACTTTGCCAAAAATTGCATTAAATAAAATATCAATCAACAGGCAGCATCGGCTTACATCGGCAAATCAACAACAACACCATCGATTTCTCAAAAAATATGCATTATAAACTCCAGCTTAGTGAGCACTCGGCGGCCAGGTTGCTCTGAATGATGGCTCAGCATACTGTGTGTACACACAACATGTTCCTGAAATCGTCGCACGACGTCGGACTGCCGTTAAACCATCGTCGTTAGACAAATACTAATTTATCGTGTTTCGTCTATTTAATATTTAACCACCACGATTTATTATAACGCAACCGAGTGTGTTGCCGCCATATGTGTCTATAATGCACTATGCTACGCACTATTGCTACGACGCGAACCTCGGCCACGGTGGCTTCACCCACGACAATGAGTAGTGATCAGTCAACTAAACTAGAACAGTAGTCTGCGGTTCGGTCGAACGCCAATTGCTGACGCGTGAAATAGTTGCTAATTAACGCTGAGTCCAATTATAGAATGTCTAATCATACAACAACAGGCTTATTAAGGTTACTAAACGAAGTTGGCCTGCAGTGAAACCTTCACCCACCAAAAGGTCGTTAGAATCTGGCGTACAACCGGCAACCATCTTACCGTTTCTTTAATTCCAAGGCAGTTGAAAAATAAAGATAAAGTGTTCTCCGACGCGCTAATTCCTGTCACAAGCAAAACAAGGATAAAAACATTATGATCACAAAGTTTATTCTGTTCAGGATGCAGGGGAACCATTAAGTCCAACTAAGTTTGATGTGTTTTTCCTTTTACGCAGGCTCTGTGCATCCAACGTCTACCGAAGCATACTACTAGGTATCTTTCTTTGACAAACAAAAGTGCGTAAAAAAAATTAAAAAAAAAATATATATATATATATATATATATATATATATATATAAGTGTGCAGAAGAACAAAATGACGAAGATCTAAATAAGAGTACATACGCGAATACTATATTAATATATATATATATATATATATATATATATATATATATATATATATACAAACCTTAAAACTGTTAAGCATTTGTCAAACATTTGCGTGTATTTAGATATACATTAAAACATTTTATTTAATTTAATGCTGCAATGAAACGTGTTTTAATACATTTTCCAAGAGGCTAATCTAAATCGCGCTCTACGCGCTAAGTAATCATGCGTTAGCAACGACATATAAGATATGTTATAATGATAATGAAAGTAATATATAGAACTAAATTAACAGTTGGACGTCGTTGTATATTAAACACCGGGAGAATGTTGGCACGAAAGCCCGATTTTTTTATACGTGTATACTTTAGCCATGTTTATTACGGAATAAAATATAATGGAATGCACTCTTATTGCCATAATGAAGGGGCGGGCTAGTACATGATTTCTACAAACAGTCAATTAATTTTGATAACAGACCTGATTTCAATATTGCTAATTAAACAGTAGATCATGTGAAAAAGAGTCGTGAACAACAGTTTAAATGACTCCACCTTGCTGGCATACGTCACATAAATAATTAAATTAAATGTCTTTATCTCTGTAGACGATGATATTATAACAATATGTATAGCATCATTATTTCAGTACGTATCTAGCCGGAAATTATAATGTTTCATTCAGACGGCCTATGACAAACTCAGTTAGATCCCAATACCCCACAAACAAAGGTGAACCTTGGCGCTGGCTGTCTAAGGGGGCAGACATATTACAAAATCGGAACAGCTGAAAGTTATATATCCCTTATAGATTTTCTCAAAATCATCCTCGCTCCTAAACAAGGCTTTTTGCCTCCCCCCCCCCCTAAATTAAAATTATTTTCTTGCCGAGTTCTACCAAACTTTAAAATACGTATATATACGTATATATCGCAAATTGGTTATAAAACGGATCGAGTACGTTGTCGACCAGACTCTTCCACCGGAGCAATTCGGCTTTCGAAGAGGTCGAGGAACGCGTGATGCAATCCATGTGCTTCAGTCAGAGATAGAGCGAGCTGTGGCAAAGCCCAGAGGCCATTTGTATGCAGTCTTTATAGACTGCGTCAAGGCTTTCGACAAAGCACCTCGAGATCTCCTGGTGAAGTCATTCCGATACGCAGGGGTTGGTGGCTCTCTTCTGAGCGTAATTTCCAGTTTCTTTGATGAGGACACCTTACTGGTACAAGGTGAGCAGGGAAGTGTTGCAGGTAAGGCAAAATGTGGGAACCCCGCAAGGCGACCCATTGAGCTGCGTCTCCTTCACTCTTCTGCTTGCCGATTTTGTTGATTATATTCGACAAGAGTTCCAGAAGGCCACAGTTGTGATGTACGCAAATGACATAGTGGTCGCTCATCACGACCTGGGTGCCATCAAGCGCATCACTTCTTTGGCGGAAGTGTTCCTTGTCTCAAGAGGGCTGGAAACAAACGCCATGAAGACCAAGGCTATGAAATTCAGAAGAGGAGGGTCGATTGCCTGCTAAAGACGTTATACGTTGCGGCGGCCAATCCTTGGAATTCGTTAACTCTTTCCGGTATCTGGGGCTTCGGTTTCATTATACTGGGACGACCTTCACTGCTCACATCGTCGAGACAGCGCGCACAGCCCCAATTTCTCTTTATGGAGAAATAGGCGATTGTCCGGCGACTGTCCGTCCCGACGGCAGTGGCGCTTTTCTACCCTCAAGGTTGTTCCGGCGCTGATGTATGGTTCTTGACAGAGTATGGGAACACCTCACTCGGGCAAACTTTGGTTTGCTTGAAAGGTGTTTTTACAATGTACATGAAGCGAGTACTTTGCCTGTCAATGCGGGCAAGGAGCCGCTTTGTGT
>QVRM01002852.1:0-42500 GCA_003439945.1 Dermanyssus gallinae
AAAAACGCAAGCCATACAACCTAGTATTATACAACATTTTTTCTATCAACATTGCCGGAGAATGAAAGAGTCGGCTTGAGCAACCTCTAGCGAATTTGGAGTAAGAATACTTAAAATAGTTCATTTTTTTAACTTACTTGAGAAGTTGTGCTGCTGCACCCGACAAGTGTTTTTGACGTTATAGAATAAAATAGAAACGAACAGCTAGTACTATGTTCTGATAGTTGCATTTAGCAATTACTAACAATTTTAGGTTAATTTGCACATACTAGATAGACACTTATCAATCATTAATAATAGTTATAATGCTACAATACATTTTTTTGAGAGGACTAACTGGAAAATGCGGAACGCACACAGAGTCACCACTGCTGGATTGTCCTCAACTGCAAGTGTGGGGCTCCAACCCACTAAACACCAGTCATGTCCCCCTTCCCCCCAGCAGAGAAGTGCTGTTAGCATTATTACAAACTACTGAGGGGGGGAGTGTAATAGCTACAATACATATTGTCGGATCGATGTGACGTATAGATATGCTACTACTCACAGTGATCAACATTTGAGATTCACAGATCACAACAAATAAAGGGTATGACAATCTGGCTAATGTTCCAGGCTTCTTAGGGAGGGAACTTGTAAGCATTGATGGCAGTGTCCGCTACATCTCATACTTAAACCTCATCACAATTCAAACTGGGTTCGGAAGGTCCTCGTGTGTGGCAGATCAATGATTCCACGAAGAGAGTAGTGGTCAATAATATAAATTATAGATAATCCTCCTTTAAGCGAGGAGATACGCCCGCTGATTTCATGCGGAGAGGGGGAGCCTCATCGTTCGTTTCAGGATGAAGGCTTTTACCCTGTTCAGTCGAGTCCGGTGGCGTGGTGCATTCGCCTGCGCCTCGCGACCGGAGGATACATAGGTGCGTGGGTTCGAGCCCCACCGTTGCACAATTGCATTTATGGGGTCCTTCTATGAAGTATTGCGAAAAGCACTCCTGTGGACGTCAAATCTTGGCTGAGTGTCAGCCCGAAAGGTTTACCCTGTTCAGTGGCAAACACAGCGTTTTTGAAGGTTAACGCGTTGCCATGCGTCGGACGGAATCATGCGTGGTTTCTATGCCGACTTCCTTTGCCATTGATAACTGAATCTATTTATCCTGCTGCTACATTTTTGTGGAAGAAAGCTAGACACCAGTGACAACAGAGCACCATTAGATCTATGCTAGAATTATTAAAATCTCCTCCTCTAACTATCCTTGGTTAGACCCGATGGCGCAGAGGTCGTGCACGAGACGTCGTCTTGTTTCGCGAACCATGTCACGGTCATTGCTTTTCTCCATCTATCTGTTTGTTATACGTTGAGCCGGAGGAGATTCTTTGGACGTTGGACGAGCTGACAACATCTAGTCTTGTCTCAAATGTTATGTAGGAGCGTGTGGTCCCCCCTGGGTAGACGCTGCCGCTGTTCGCGCCTTTGCTCCACACTTAAATTTATTTTAAATGGCTTTCTTTTACTCGTCATTCGTCCCTGAGCTCTGAAAAAAGCCGCGCCAAGTTTATTACATAAGTGGTCAAAGACTACCAGGTCATCCGCATACAGAATGTTTTCAACAAAAAACATCATACGCGAATTAACTTAGTAAGGGAAAATACAGGGGGACTGAGATTAGTATGCTGCACAAACCCTGTACACGGTGAGATGAATGGCAATTAGAACACCCCATCAGCATAGAATAGAAGCTCCTTTACTCACGAAATAAAGGGTGAGGCAAGACTGGTCGTAGCAGCGACCCGCGCAGTGGCCCTGTTGTGAATGTGGCCTGGCTTCGCTCCAAGAGTACATACTTTTGATGTGCTCCGTTATTATTATTATTGCAACGCATCTAGGCACATACATTATTTGACTTCTGCCACGTTTCGGCCGCACCTAAGAAAGTGATCAATAAGTTTCGCACCCACAAGTGGAGGTAGAACCTGTTTGTTATTATTACTGAGTGTATCCATTAGAGGCAGTAAAACAATACCGTTCAGTTCGACGTCCTATCTTTTGCGGAGTATATTTAATTTATTCTTTTGCCATCAATCATAGCTATGTACTCGTTTTTTCGCAATTGTGGATCTTATACGGGTGAACAGTTCTGAACAACACAAGCGAGTTATACAAATGAAGATTCACCGTAGGCTCTTTATCAGTGAAACAGCGAAAGAACATATTCATAAGTGTAGATTCTGCTTTGAATAGTTGTTTGATGAGCTCGGCGAAATTGAGGCCCGTCGAGACTAAGATCCGCGTCACATTGGCTGTTGGCAGCGTTGACCCATTGAGCGAGTAGTTTAGCTCGGAGGAGCCGTGTTTGAAAACGAGGCACTTATAAATGGAGAAGCTGCATACCGTTGTCAATGCACCACCGGCGGATACCGTCCACAGCGGACTGCAGTGTTGTGTATCGATACTAGGTACGTTTTCGTAGAGAACATTTTCTATGAGAGTAAACAAGTTTGGGGGCGTGTGCGGGCAGTTGTTCCTAGGTACAGAGTCAATCACAGTCTTCGACTCAATAAGCATAGCGTACAAGTACACTACAGGTTGACAGGGTACAATACAGGTGAAAGGGGGTATTCCCATTGCTCTCTAGTATGACTACGACGGTAGCATCCCTTTACCTGGTTGGCAAGAAGCAGGTGTATTCATTGAATTAGGCTGACCAGCAAGGAGTCAAGACGAGAGCAGCGGGACAGGAACTGATACAAAGGCGCTATTTAGGTGCTCATTCCGCATTCCAAGGTGTGTACGAACTGCCGAACAGTAAAAATCCGTTGAAACCGGTTTCGTCCTTTATTGTTTCCCCGTCTTAGGCTTTAGGATACCATTATATTGCCGCTAGACCGAGTCATTAGAACATATCACGAAAGCTGTTAAGGCAAGATGTGTACCCATCGCGGATAAACCTTTTACTCGAGATGCTTTTCCGTTGCAAAGCATTTGTTTTTCGACATGTTGCTTTGAAGGCTACGGCCAGATGCATTGCCTTCGGTTACACCGCCACCAAGAGCCGCAAAACATTCTCAGCTCTCTTGCCGAGATGGCAGTCGTGGTCGAGACAGGACGAAGTCAATATCTCAAGGAGGACTTTGATAAGGATTTTTCAAAGTCCTCCTACGATTAAGTATCCGTCTGCGACCCTTGAGTTGTTGGTGGTTCAGGTAACGTAGTTGCTACGTCTGAAAGTAGGCTGCTATCTCATTCATGCTGGGGCTAGGTTAGGACGTCCAGAATCGTTGGATTCAGCGGCTGGCAGCATTGAGTTCAAGGGTCTATCGACTTGTTCAGAGTTTGCAAGTCGCGGTCCTGAGATATTCTGACCTCTCCGGACACCCCCGACGAACCGGATGGGTCGGGGCAGAGATTTTGACCTGGCTGGATAAGTGTCGCCTGAATTTTGAAGAGTGGTCCCTATCGTTCTGAGTCGGTGCACTCGTCATTGTCTTCGACTTGCGGATTTTCCGAGAACACACTTGCCAGCTTCCTTATTTCTACGCCTAAAGAAGATTTGTTTGACTTGACAATGCTCAGCGCTACCTTCTTTACGATGTCGCCTTTATAGGTGTATCGGCCGCTTCTACCGCTTGGCGCTGCGTGATGATAAGCGGAAGGATGAGAGAAAAGTGTTTTGTTCTGTGCCTTTACTAAAAAATAATAGTATTTTCCGCCCTAGAGTCGTCCGTTTCGAGTAGGGGAACATGTAGGACTCGGAAGTTCATACCTACAACACGAGGAACGGACGTTATTTGCTATAATTTTCACCGATACAAATGTTCCCATTCAATCTTCGTGGGCTCGTAGAACCCTGCTTGCAAAAAGACTGATACCTGGCCCCTGGAGCTGTACTGTCCGAATTCAGCCCGACTTCAGCATGTTAGTAGTAGCATGGGTAGTTCGACTTGTATGTTCTTAAGATCAGCCAGGTCTCGCTCCAAGGCCATTGTATGACGAAAAAGAAACGTGGTATAGCCCATTCATTCATGTGTTAATGTAGCCGTTGTTTAAATCCTGCGCAAAGTGTTCCATTGTCCGATTTGCTGTGACAATTATTGACATGCTATATTTCTGGCCAGCTGTAGGTGCTGCATATATATATATATATATATATATATATATATATATATATATATATATATATATATTTAAAATATACCGCCGCCAATCAGTGTTGCAACAAGAACTGCATACACTCATACCGCCCCGTGTACTGCATAACCTCTTGATCGTGTATTATTCTTGCGAATTTACAAACAGTTCAACCAGACATTTGTCTTAGAACGAAAATTGTTTTCATTGTGATGTAGCTATTTCTAGCTAAAATGAAATAAGTTCTAGGTAGAAGGGAAGTCGAAACACTACGGCGGGCAGTAATTTTGCAGGTATAGCTGACGTATTACACCGGTCGTACCGCGCTAGTACCCAGACCTGGAAACGTGTTTAAAGTTTTGCTTGTAGTGGTGTGGAGTGAGTTCACAATTGATCTACCATCTACTGGCGGATCTTTGTTGATGTTCAGGTGAAACATTCGAGTCGATTCGCCCACAGACAACAGTAGTGTGAGAAAATGGCGACCATTAGAATGTCGGCGCTACAACAACTGTACCGAAAAGTGTGGCTGCGCAATGTTCTTTGTACGTACTCTATGCGTACAACTTCCAGCGACGACTAAGGGCACAAAAACTTTTCATCGACCATTGGGAATGAAGCTACATCCCTGGGGAGTGTGTGTAGATAGCATAGAACATTTTCAACTGGGCATTTCAATTTGTACAACGAAGCCCGTGAAGGCCCTCCGAACACAGCAAGGGAAATGTGGCTTGTGCGAAAGCTGCGGTTGACGAAAACTCACATAACATATGCATCTCTAAGGGAGACTTGGGCTTGCATGCAAAGTTTCTCCATAAAATCCTGCACGACCACTCGGGTCTGACAGATGGAAGCCTCGTTTTGCAGTTGCCGCAGGACGAAAAAGAGGAGGCCCGGGTCTTTCTGTCTCGATAATTCTCGATAGAAATCGACGAGGGCCCTTTTCTTTGTTTACGAGGCTTTTCACAGGTGATGAGACTTGGGTATATGTTTATGACTCTACTCAAGTCCCAAAGCTCGCAGTTGTTAGGCTTTGGACCGCGTTTACTCAGTGTGAAGCGCCAACGGTCCATGGCAAGGAGATGTTCGCTATCTATTTCTCCAGGAGCGAAATTATTACCGGGCTGAAAACACTGAGGCTTTTCTTGCCCCGTCTGGAGTCAAGCTGATGAAGCACTCAGCTTATTCAACAGGCATGGAGCCGTGCGGTGGTGTCAAATGATGACGAACCCTAAATCATGATTCTACTTTCAGAAGCAAATCATATCTGTATTTGAAAAACGCTGCCAGATCCCTTGATCCCTGCGTAGCTTTACTTTACCTGCTAGGCACGTACGTGTTAGTAAGAAAGAGACCTTATGCACCTATGTAAGTTTGCAATTCAACAAGCACAGCTGGTTGAATTGCAAACAATCTTTGAAGGCCAGAATGGAGAAACACGCCGAAGATGTGAGGACCATTGACTGGCGTGTGACAGCTGACCTCGAATGCGAATTCTGGCCAATTTCACTGACTCATCTCGGAAAAGAAGTATTTTCTTCCGATTGGTATCACTACCGGAGCAGCTCACATGTAACTTTGTTATATGGTGTTGGCAGTACACCAATGGGTCTCTCAGCTCTTCTTAAAGAGAACACTTCTTTAGAAGGCGAGGTCCAGCAAGTCACTCACTGTGTTTTCATTTTCATGATCATTCATAGCGTTCACATGCGCATTCGCGCCGATCCGTGTTTGCAGAATACTTAAGGGCTTTTGGCGGGCATGCCGAGATTGAGTGCATGCATAAATGACCCAGGGCAGTTCGGATCGCCATAGATTTGGTACCAAAATGATTGTCAGGACGTACATTTGCCTGGATATGTTCGTTTTGAGCAATCGGCCTGTGAAAGGCCGCAGGGTTATGATTTTCAGAACTTCAATTTTTGCGAATGCTCTTCTAAACAACCATGCCACATCCTTTAGCCGGCGTTGTATGTCCGAACACGACGGTTTGCATAGTTTCGCTATAGGAGAATTGATTGTCTCGCAATCGGGCATCTTGTACTCCTATGTCCATCATTAGCACCAGTATCACAGATTTTAATAATTTCACTCTCACTTCGAAACAAGGGCTTCTCGGAGACCATGTTCTATCGATTTTTTTTTATTTCTTTAACGAGCTCTACAATTTCCTACATAGTCTCGAAAAACGTTTGAAGAGCTTTATGTATATACATACATGACTTTACAAATCGGCACCTTGCTCGATCAACTCTAGCCTTGTCCATTTGTTGGAATTTCAACACGCTTTAATCTGTCTGTCTTAAGTGTTTTGACTGAATCGTTTAACTGCCATGCCTTGCTTACTGGATGCCTGGAACTGAGCCAAAAGCACGGTGTTCCTCTATTTGAAGAATTTCAATTTTGGAGTCGAGCGACTAACGAGGGTGGGCTCCCCGGGGAATCCGTCATATTTTCGCGCGCGCAAAAAAAAACTGTTTCAGATCATGATCGGATTCGTCGCTTTGACTTGAGTCCATGACGACGAGCACATTTGACACGACGTCGACACGTTTGTGGCGCTTGTCACCCTTAAAGTGACGGGCGGATATGTGTTACAATTCGTAGTACTAACTAGGGTAAGAATGGCAAACTGCAGATTATAGAACAACAGAAAAAGAAAAGAAAAGATCAGTCCTTTGAGAGTTTCATACTTAGAGCATATGTATGATAAGTTTATTATTGAGGCATAATATTTAGTACTACACTGCTACGACTAGTTGCGACTAAGCGAAAAACATAGCATGCAACCACCGGGGTTAGATGATGGCGTATTTAGACACACAATACCACGTCAATACACCTGTTGTGAGAAGGCAGATGAAGGTTCGTCTGTGTTTTTAACGATTTGTATTCGCGAGGTTCGGCGAAAATGAGCGTATATATATATATATATATATATATATATATATATATATATATATATATATATATATATATATAGATTGTATTTCTATAGCGGGCTAACTTGTACTTATGGACGATGAATAGGACACACTTCTATGGGCTGTGGCATTCGGCCCGTCTTTCGAGGGGCTCATATCCGATTCCGAATTGGACATCTGATACCGCATCAACCACGAAAGAAAATTACTTCGGCCGCTATTATCTACCCCGCCCGACTTCCGACGCTGCCGCTCCAATTGTTGGTAGTGCTGCCGTTGCACTATCAACGCTTGGTTTTTTAGCGCGTGTTTTCTCCGTTCACGTTTTTGCTGGAACGAAATCAGCAGTTGGTACTTAGTGTTATTATGGGATGTTGCTGCTGTCGTTGTTGCTATTGTTGCTGTTGTTGTTGCTGATACACACACACACACACAATATGTCCTGTTAGCACAAAAGGAATAGAGAGAGATTAAATACACACATTTCTATATTTAGTTAGATATCATTATCATGTTGATGTTGTTGTTGTTGTCGTTGTTGTCACGTGTGTTACGCACTGCGTGTATTCGAGTATCGATCGTCTCCGTTTTGTAGACGATGTCAAACTATGTGAGTGACAGACAGACGCCCTGCCCTGTCCCTGGCAGTGACGCTCGGCGGCATTTTATTAGAGATTCTCTCTCTCTCTCTGTGGATCAGGTGGATTGGGTGCCGGATTCGTCACGTTGGCCAACCCACCATTTTCTGTCGCGTAGTTGCATCGATCCTCGCACACGTTGTATCTACTATTGTGTGCAACGAGCTGGAGCTGGACTTCTACGGCTCTGTCCTCCAACCAGTCGTGTCTCAGCCGAGGGAGGCAGCCGAGCAGTCTCACTGCAGAGGCGCCACCCGACGATGTCCGGCCTTTTTCGGATGAAACTCGTCGAATTAGTTTCGGCCCGACCTTTTAGCTCTACTATACTACTGTGTAGAGTATAGCAGTGACACTATACTACTGTGTAGAGTATAGCAGTGACACTATACTACTGTGTAGAGTATAGCAGTGACACTATACTACTGCGTAGAGTACAGCAGTGACCAGCAGTGGGTTACGTCGCTCTGAGTGTTAGGTCGCCACTGGTGTGGTCTTTCGCTATCTAACGCGACTTGGACATGTTAACGGTTTCGCTAGGCAAGCCGCCAACTAACAGTGTGCAAAATGCCAAGCACAGGCCAGCAAAACACAACTCACGAGCTATCGCACTATATTATAGTATGTCCTGTGTCGGAGGAGTATGGCTGATACGGTATGCTTATGGAGGAAAAAGATATGTGATGTGCGATAATAATAATACCTGATCCCCTGGTGGTTATGGCGTGTATCTTAAAATAACATTTATGATCATGTGGCATGCCTTAGCGCCGAATATAAGGGTTTCCCTTTTTTATAACAGAAGATTGCAATTTATTTTGATTTGTTTACGCGGCTATGTATATGTATGTGTGCTCTTTGTCGTAAATATATATATATATATATATTCATCTGTGTATATAAATCTTCCATTTGAGTCATATATATATATATGAGTGTATATGAGTCAAATGGAAGATTTCGGAAAATAAAACCTATCTCTTGTTGATTATAGCACTTGCAATTGGCACTTAACCAGGTTAACGATGGATATGAGATTTAAATAGTAATTCACAAGTGCTGCCGTTATTTAGAAGTTCAAAGGGGGAATAATGCCGCGCCGGTATATATATATATATATATATATATATAAGAGGACTGACTACTTACAACTGCTAGCTCGATTTCGATTCTGTCAAGTTCCTCGGAAAGAAAGGGTGGAGTGACGCTTATGTACTCTTCGGGTAGTTCTTGACCATGGCGCTCCTGCCATAGGCGAGCCCGTTCAGCCAGGCGACGTAGTCTTCGAACCTGTCATTACCACATCACATAGTAGCAATGCTCGTTATTATTATTATTATTAGTATTATCTACCTTGCAGCTAGTATATATATATATATATATATATATATATATATATATATATATATATATATATAAACCACAATCCGTCGACAGACAGCGGATTGCCACATTTGATTTTAAGGGCGGCTGCTCTAGTCAATCACCTCTGATCTCCTACGTCCATATCCCCGGCCGTTGATGACTGGCCTGGCGGGCTCCCGCATTTTGCGGTGCAGGACGGGAGATCATATATATATATATATATATATATATATATTCTAGGTGAGATTCCATTTTTCGAGTTTTTGGCTAAACTCGTGATTTGATTAGCTCAGTGTACAAAACATAACGCCAGAAAACGCGTTAAATACGCTGGACTGGAAACAATGTACTTTTGTGCCTATTGCCATGGAGACGCTAATACCAATCAGCAAGGAAACCGAAGCATTTCTCAAAGATTTGAGTAAACGAATTCAGGAGGTCACAAGCGACCGAAGAGAGGGTCAATTCTTGAGGCAAGCGTTGTCTTTGGCCGTTTGCAGAAGGAACGCGGCATCTATTTTGAGCGCCATGTAGTAAAATAATTATTTAAAGAATTTGCAATAATAATAATAATGGCGTAGCAGAAATACGGCAAGCCATCACTGCTGTCCTGGGGAGAGAGTGAGCCTCTTCTTCCAGCCAACGGAGTACAACAGGGAGACCCGATTGGACCCGCCTTATTTAGTTTAGGAATCTCAGGATTAGTGTCCCGTATGAAAAGTCCACTAAATGTGTGGTATCTGGACGATGGTATACTAGGCGGCCCGGCGAACGTAGCGGCCTCCGACATACGCGAAGTGCTACAGTCTGCAGAGGAGGGAGGCTTAACTATATGCACAGCGCCACCCGGTCAGGGTGGGTTGCTGAACATGCTGAGATCGCAAAAAACGCAAATACTCTGACCTAGAGAAAAGATACCACTTCGTACCCGGCGCCATGGAAACGATAGGCCCAATCAGCAAAAACAAGTATCTTCCTCAAAGACCTAGGTATCAAAATTAGTGCTAACACGGGTGACGAGCGTGAGGGCGAGTTTGTGCGTTAGCAACTTTCGCTCGCAGCGTGTAGGAGAAACGTCGCCGCTATCATCGGCTCTATGTATAGAGGAGTGGGGGTGAGATTAGGCGGGTACACGTTAAGGTCCCACAATTGTAGGGAAACACCGATAAATAATAGTAGAAATAATAATAATAATAATAATAATAATAACCTTCGATCATAGGCGCCATGAATTCATAGAAAGCGACCGGAGCAGGATAAACCTGGCATAAACGTTCATACCTCACAATTGTAATAACTAAATGATAATATAAATAATCTAAGCAAATAATAAATCCCTTGTTCAAAAATCGAGTATCATTACCGCTTCTCTGTCTTTGGGCTTGGAGAAGGGTGGTGGTCGGATACTGGGTGTGAGGTCGCTGATTTCAAACTGACTTAGCCGGAAGCTGACACTCTGCGAAGAAGGCGACGGTGACGATGTCGAAGTTGGCGAAGGCGACGGCGAGGGCGTCGTCGACGACGACGACGACGACGACGATGATGATGATGACGATGATGATGACGATGATGACGACGACGATGACGCTGATGACGCTGATGATACATTCGTCGGGCCTAGGAAGGGCCTCAAGGACATTGTTGAGAAGAGCGTGGTAAATGGTGACAGCATAGTCGACGCGGATGAGCCCGCCGTCGGATCAATTGAAGGCTCGGGCGCGGCTTGTGGCTTGGCACGGCGGTGATGGTGATGGCCGGATCGCCTTCCAACGCTGAAGAGAGAGAGAGAGCGAGATAGAGAGAGAGCGAGAGAGAGAGAGAGAGAGAGAGAGAGAGAGAGAGAGAGAGAGAGAGAGAGAGAGAGACATAATTGGTAGTTAGTCGGTCGTTGGCTCGTTGTTGTTTAATTGCTGGAGGCAGAGGCGGGGGACATGGTTATGGCGGAGCACGATGCACACCGTGGATTGAATAATAATAATAATAGCATTTTTTTTTCGTAAAAAATACAATAATATTAATAATATTTTTCAGTTTTCTAAAGAGGAAGATATCACGCGGTGCCAAGTCAAGTGGGTGAGCTGCGTTCTTCACCATCTCGACTAATCGGATACAGCGATAAAAACCTCGCTCGTTTTCTCAGTCCAGTGTGTTGGCGGGTTGTCGGGGGTGAGAGCGGGGGTGAAACCGACTGACGAACCACAGATTCGTCTCTGTGCCACCTTTTTGATTCAATAATATTTGCTGTATGCCTGTTGTGTGTGTTTTATGTATTATCAGCTTGTTAAGCCCATCCTAATATTACCCTGCCCGTGTACATGAATGTAATTATAATAATAACCATTATTTTGACCATCGCCACCACTTCACTTCTGAAGAAGAAGAAGAACGTGGCGGCCATCAATCACCATACCAGCGGACCGTTGGCGCTTAACTTTTAGGGTTGGATACTTTCCAATGCCTGACCACTGCAAGTTCTCTGGGTCTTTAGAGTAGAGTAGAGGGTTATACGAGTGTACCCAAGTCTCATCATCACCTGTGACGGGTCTCGAGAACAAAGAAAGAAAGAAGACCGGCCTTCATTTATCGCATTTTATCAGAAAGCTCTTGAGCCAGAAGGACCTGTGTCTCTTATTCGCCCTGTGACCACGTCAAATTCACGAGGCTCCCATCGAGCAGACGTTTGATGGGTGTTGAGACAGTCATGAACGATCCTATGAAGGGACACGCCATTCTCAAGACCTACGTTTCCTCTAGCAATGCACAGGTTGTGTTTGAGTTTTCGTCAATCGCAGCTTTCGCACAGAAGTGAACATATTTTGTTCCTTCTTGCTGCTACTGTACGTCGTTCACGCTATTTGCTGTACAAATTGAAATGACCAGTTCCAAATTTGTCATACAGTCCGTACATACCTCTCGGGGATGGGAATTCATCTTCAACGGCCGATCGAAGCTGTTCGAAATACTTCAATGGACTTAATACACGCTGAAAGTTGTGCAAAACAACTGTACGCAGCCCAATTTGTTCGGTACGTCTTTCACCGACATGCTCGTATTCGCCACTTTCTCGCCACAGAGTTGTCTGTGTGAGAATCGACTCGAATTGCTGCCCAAACATCAACAAAGATGGCGCCATCCACTAATAGGCTGGATGTTAAGTCACATTCCACGACGTGGGAAAACGCAAACTTTCTTTAGGTCCCTATATGTATTTATATACTTATGTTTACATATACATATGCGGTGAGATCAAGTAGAGGAAATGATAGGAGACTAACATAAACATTGGCGGGGGGTTAATCCCTTCTCCATGACATGCCCATTTTAATATAATATTTCTTAAGGTTTGGCGGTTTGAACTAACATAAAACTACAGAGTCCTTTGGTATCCGTGCTCTAATGAAACATATATATATATATATATATATATATATATATATATATATATATATATATATATATATATATATATATATATATATATTATATTATATGACACGGGCGATAGCCTTTTCTGCAAAATGCTCCAAATAGTTACAATTGTTTGAATTTGTGTAATTATGGGCATTTCAAGCTCAATGAAGAAATACTGAACTTAAATAAATTTGCCGTCTGGAGAACTGTCCCATAAAAAAAAGGATAAACTTAGGTCTGGATAGCGGTACTCGAACTAGCGACTAGTTATAGAGATGCACGTGAAGACGATGTTTATTAGATAGATAGAGATAAATAGATGCGCCCAACCTACATCTTACCGTTTCTTGGGCGCGCTAGACGTGTGGACGTTGCGTTGGGCACTGTCATCCACTGTTGACATTTTCGAGTTCGTCGGCGCACCCTTCCACCAAGATACCAGCTGGTTCCAGTAGGTCATCGGGTGAGCTAGCCTGTTTGTGAACTCTGCCAATCAGTGCTCGAGAGAGATTGGGCTGGGCAGCCAGTGTAGTACCGTCGACTCGACTCGACCCGACCCGACTCAACGGTCACTTGCACCACCACCACCACGGTACCGATGGTGGTCCAGCACCGATCGGATCGTGCGGCCGCACTCTTGAGTCCTGTCCTGTGTAGCGGGAAGCTGGCCGGCCCCCTGCCAACGGTCGCTATTGTTGGTGTGACCTTGCCTGCTATGCTACTGCTGTTGGCAGCTTGATTGGAACTGATGAAGGCGGGTGGCACCGTCGTCGTCGTTGTTGTCGTGGTCGTTGTCGCTGTGGTTGTTGTTGTGGATGTCGCTGTGGTTGTTGCTGTTGTTGATGATGTCGTTGTTCTTATTGTTGTTGTGTTTATTGTTGTTGTGTTTATTGTTGCTGCTGCTGCTGCTTCTGCTGCAGCTACTGCTGCAGTTACGGCTATTATGAATGGCTTTTGCTGGCGTCGCTCATTTCGTCGTTGCTCCGCTATCGACACGCATCGGCGGCCACTGGCGACCCCAGGCGGTTTGCGCCCCCTGAAAACACTTGGCGTTTGCAACCTGAGGACTGAAACCTTCCGTCCGAAGTGAAGTTCGGTATTGGAGAAGGTTTCGGTGTAACTGTTTTGGTGTGCAAATTCGGCGCTGTGTACAGCGGCCCGCACGCCCAGATCGGGAGGTAGATGACGACGCGCGTTGACCTCTGTAGAGGTTAACTTAGATTTTAAAGTTTGTTGAAATCATGGAGTTTTTGAGCCTTTGTTATGGACCCGTGTGAAGACGTTTGCGACGTGCGTGACTAAGGATGAGTGTACGCCGTCATGAGAAGGTCATTCTATGTACTTGTTTATATACATATATGTATATATATATATGCATATTTTTACACACATATGTATGTATGAATATATATTTATACTCGTATAGATACATAGTTATGTACCATGTATATTTATTCCTCTTGAGATGTGGCTCATGTTTAAATCGAATGGGCGGCTCACCTGTTCTATCTGGCCGATCTAACCTGCGGTTAGCACGCTACGGTAAAAGGTCTTGTTTGTTCCGTTCAGACGAAACTACATGGCGAAGGCTGCCAAGAAACGTAACTGCGAACTTTTCGTAATAAGGGCACAATTCTGTGGGGACCCATTGAAGGTACTGATCAACGATCTATGATAAAGAGGCAATTATCTAGACACGTCAGGTGTCCAAGAGACAGACCTCTGGCTGAACATCTTTTGTCTCGGTATTCGAGATGTATTTGCGTTCGCACTTTGCACCTGGTACGTAAGCAGTAGAATGAGATGAGCGCAAAACTGTTTACGCAACGTCCGCAGGATACCGACCGCTGGAAGCGTCAGATGGTTAAGGCTGACGCCAGAGTATGGAGATCTTCGTGGCGTTTAATATAAAGATATTGAGACTAAGCTTTCTGAAAGTGCGGTTAGAAACGCACCTAATGCAGACATAAAAATTTTGAGGCTATTGCGTGTAGACCCCTACGTAGTCAACCGGGAAATGTTCATTCGGCTCTTCAGCGGAAGCCACCGATATCTATTTCTTACTTAAGACGTGCGGTGCCTCCACTCCTGAACTTCACCATACCGCTCCGAGTTCTTTTACTAGTCCCCTTTGCCCTCGGACGTTCTTTGGGAGGTTTTTGGCAGAACGAGGAACAGTAGAGGGTGCGGTCGTTTTTAAGTCAGGCGTGTGACAAGTTTCGGCATATTGTCAATATCAATCTACATCTCGTTTTTTTAGCAACACAAATGATCGAGGCGGTTTTCTATTAGTGTAATGTATTGCAATATTCGGGATTCTCTCTCTCGAATAACATGCCGAGAGCAGCAGTGACAACTGTACCTACCTACTCAATATGAGTGAAATAAATGTGATGATATGTATCCACGTTTGTCTTATATGAGTACGTATATACATATTAAAATCCCATTAATAGATTATTAGGGTTTTTTTGGGTTATGTATGAGTATGTATATACATATCAAAATCACATTAGTAGATTGTGGGGTGTCAGCGGGCTAGCGGCATAAGGGATACAGAACTCGGACACTTCTCGATATGGTATATGGAGCACTGTACTACATAACATAACATCACTTTTATTTCACATAAAAGGGTTGGTATCAATATACATACTTCTGTAAGACAATCGTGACTAATCACCAAACAGGCGAGCGCTATTTGGATCATGGGCCCATTTGGCCATACACCAAGCAAACAGTCCGTTCACGACTTCACCGCGGGCCACGGCTTTTGAGGTGATTGATCGTTAACTCCTTAGGTTATTGGAGCGTACATCAAAAAAGTGTCCTAAAAAGTCACATTTTCGTAATTGATGTAGAACAGATAAGTTGCACTGCATAAAAAGTGAGTCAATACTTGGAACAACGTCATCTAACACGCTGTGGGGGCACTTGATTCGCAGGCGTCTTAGAAACATGTTTTGGACGCCATCCACCAACTTCCTATATTTGGACAGATAAGGCTCCCAGACAGGGGAGCAATATGTGAGTTTAGGAAGAACAAGAGATTTGTAAAGACGAATGTACACATGTGGAGTCGTTAAAATAAAACAGCGGAAGATAGTATTTATTGTGCGCAGAGATGTCTCCACAACCTTGATAATGTGAAGGCTAAAGTTAAGATCAGGCGTAATATACGAGTATATGCCTAAGTCCCGTGTATAAGAGAGAGTCGGTAAAATGCAGTTGTCAATTTTATAGTCAAATTCAAGTGCACCATTTTTCAGTACAATGCATTTAGAAGGTGAGAGAATCATGTTGTTTTTAGAACACCATCGTGCAATGCAGTTTGCAGAACAGCGTGGGAGTCACCAGAGCAAATAGGATAATAAAGTTTTAAGTCATCAGCATATTCAAGATATTTGACCGCCGGTGGCAGGTACTTATTTATGTCCAATACAAAAATTGTGTATAGAAGGGGGGATAAACATCCCCTTTGAGGTACACCAGATACTGCAGGATATGGTCGACTAAGTTTGTCACCAACCTTAACTCGAAAATGACGGTCGCTTAAAAATGCCTTCACCCATTGCACTGTACATGCATGGATACCTAGATGTTCCAATTTGCGAAGCAGAAGAGAGTGATCTACAACTATACGTACTATACGAGTATACATCGACTACAGAAACTCTTGTCCGTCGGTTCGTGATCGTCACGTCTCTGGCACAGTGTACGATGGCACCCATATAGCGAACGATGGGATAGAGGTGTGTTTCCTGCAGCGGTAGGAAAACAAGGTCTCCATCGAGTTGAGCAATCATGAGTACGCTTTGAGAGGAATAGAATAAAGCTCGGAGTAATTGAACGTGAACATTCGAATTATTAGTAATCTAGCAACGAAAAAGGTAGTACTGGTGAGAATCCCCGCGGATTTAGCAAACACATCAAGGTTTCTGATAAATTCCGCAGATCTAATTTACCTGACTGTTACCGTATGTTAGCATATCTTATGAGTGAGTACACATGTAATTATTACAAAAAAAAAACAACAAAAAAAGCCCTCTATCTACGACTTTGATGAACCATGGCCTTCAAGCCTGATGGAGTGCATAGAGAGACACGCATGCGCATTAACGGTTTCCATTTATTTGACTTCTTTTAGGCTCGACGTCTACCGTAAGGTCCCCGCCGACCTCACCCAGCCAACATACTTCGGTGCGGCCATTTCGATTGGCTGCATAATCTTCATCAGTACCCTGCTCGTGTACGAGACGTACAGCTTCATGTCACCCGAACTGTGAGTTGAGTGGAAAGCTCAAACGTTTTCAGATTTTCGCCCTAACCTCAAGCTCATCGCTGTCAGTCACATACATATCAGACTCAGAGCTCGTTAATTGAGTCTGGCGTCTCGTCGTGCCACTTACGTAAACGTATTTCATGTCTATGATTACCTCATTAACAATCATAAATATGCACAACCATTTATATATTTGTGAATATGTTTCCGTATACGGCTCGGCCTTTGTATAAATTAATTAATTTACGTGTGTGGATATGTATATGCGTGTACCTATACGCTACGCGAATCTATGTATGCAGATCTAATATATACGAACTAAGATCTGTTCCCGTGTATTTGCACGTGATAAGAATATATGGATTCTATATCGTTTGGTGACATGGCGTTATATACATCTACAGGCAAACTCTTTGCATTGCCAGCCAAAGTAGTTGTCGCTTATTTTTAATATATATATATATATATATATATATATATATATATATATATATATATATATATATATATATATATATATATCTTTTTGTAAAACTTAGATATGTGAAGCATGATAGCGTCTTTCCTCGTAATTTGCTCCGTCATGCTCGTGGCGGTGTATGAACAAAGTGAGCAAAATCATTCACAGACATCTGCTCACAGACAACGCCCAAACGGGTTGAAATCTCATTTACATCACAGCTATAACTACCTCGATTGGCTTCCTCGTAGAATTCTAGTGAACGGCAGAGTATTATCTGCATACATACATGTGCACACAACATGTTCGTGTGTAAATGAGCAAGAATCGGTGGATGTGGAGGCGAGAGTCTTCTCACATTGCATTGCGTGCTCTTTGACCGGACTTTAGAGAGATTTGACATTTATTAGGCTTCAGTGTCGTTGACAATACGTCGGATGGCCCCGAGGTCGTGGTGTGCAACCACAATGTCACTCGTATACAAAGACGACAACTACGTTTCAAAACTCCTCCCACTCATGGCGATGCGACACTATGTCAGCAGGTAAGCAGGGCGAGCGCAAGGCAGTTGAGCGGGTTTCCCTGTCCCCTTATTTTGCCTCAGTTGAATGGTCTCGCCGTCCCACATGTCTACCTCAGATAGGTAGTCCTCAGCGACGAAGAAGTTGGAGAGCACTCTAAGAATAGAGCCGCCCACTCGAGCTCGTCGAAAAAATAATCAGCCAGCAGGTGGCAAAGGGCTTCATCGACGAAGGCCTTAACACAGTCGATGAAGGCTGCATATAAGTGACGTCTTGATTTTGAGCCAGAGTCGTTAGTAGTGGGAGGAGTAGCTGTGAGGAAATAAAGAGACAAACATACGTATTTTAATTAGTGTTGAAAATGAGAAGGCACGAGAGAGAGAGAGAGATAGACTTGAGGCATAGTGGAGTGAGGGGTGATGAAGTTAGATTTGAACCTCAAATCGAATGACGTAGGAACGGACGCCCATAGAAGAGTTGCGTATCGCGTTACGTCGCCGACACGGAAACACGGAATCGAAAGACGGCCACGTCGTTGCGAATGACTTTCGATACGACGACGAAAGAAATCGGCGCTTGCTGTTAGAAAACACCACAAAAGTCTGCGGAGAAAACAAAGAGTAACGAACTCGTTCCTCACTGGATAGGGACGAAGCTGAAGAGGCGAATTTGCTGCGATTGCTGTAGCAGCTGCACTGGAAGAGGTGAACTTCGAATCAGCCAGGTGAATTCGTGTGCGCCGTTGAGTTCCCATCCCTTCTATTTGGATAGCGCGCACGTTTTTTTTTCTTCTTCTCTTATTATGTGTCCATTCGTTCCTCTACACGTCATTCGTCTGTCTTCGCTTTCATCACTTATTTCGAGGTTATGATCTCTGACCCACATCGCACACCCTTCGTCATTGAAATCCCGCTGTTCTGACGATGATCGAAGGTACATACATCTCTCTTCCCTGGAACACGATGGTTTTGCTATGACATCATGCCATTAGTGATCGCGGCCAGAGACTTTTCGTAAGTTTAACCTGAACATTTTCAGTAAATTTTCCGTGCCGCAGGCTTCAAGGCCCATTGCAAGCGTCGAGACATATTATGTACTGAAGATAGGCTTAATATGTTCGTTGATCTAACCAGCCATGTGCATATTTTGCCGACCATACATTTTGTGTCCTTCCTCATTCTGCCTACTTCGTTATATCAGGCTTTTCCGGTTTTGTTTTTGAAGTATGCGTCTATCCGAAAGATACCGCAGAAACTTGAAGAAACTATTGCTGCGATTCCTGCGATTCATTTGGTTAAATCGCTTTCAAAGAGCGAAGCAAATAACAAGGCGGGCAAGAAAGTGGATGCGCCGACCTGCCAAGTTTTCTCCTTAAGGTTTTGAGTTGACTACTGATTAACCACGTTGTTACTCGTTATATATATACAAGTTTGCACACTCGGCAGTGCTCGCTTTATATATAAGGCGAGCACTGCCGAGTGTGCAAACGTATTGTAAATGATTAATAAATCATCACAATATTTATATATTTCCAAGTATATATATATATATATATATATATATTTATATTTAACTTGCTTCAGCATGTCGCCTTGCCATATGCTTCCCTCCGACGCGCATCTAAGAAGAGCAAATAGGGGTTTATGACAAAATTTACCAATGACGATATCTTTATTTCTTTCTCTTAAAATTAATAATACTTTTCGTTGCTCGTACTTTTTCAGCCGGTTGCTTCAATTCGATTTGGAGCCGAAATCGCTCTGATTGAGCGGCTTATTTGGTTGTTGAACTAAACCGACCTCGCAATGATGACTAACTGGGCAGGTTATTATTAGCCCGAAGTCAAACAAACTCGTTGTAATTAGCTGCTTGGAATGGCTGCGTGACTCAGCGCGGAATAACCGCTGTCGGAGCGCCTTGATGTTGGTTGGATGTGGGCTGAATCGTTGTCGTCCTTGTCCGACAAGCGTTGTCTCTCAGACTCAGCGGTGTTGACCTTTAGTGATCCTTTTCTCGGTCGAACATTGCGCTGCACCGACATCAACTTCTCCACTCCGTGACCTCTAATTAGCATTGCCCTAGCTACAGTCCTTTCTCTCTTGTGCCGTCTTTGTTGTTCGGATCCAGCGGTGACAACCCGGCGATCATCCAAAGAAGCCTATCTTAAAGCTCCATATCTTTTGTATTTGTGCGTGTTTCCTCTCTCTCCTACTGTTCCCCTTCCTCCTCCCATCTCCGACACCAGCATCCATCGCCATTGGAGCCGGGCATTCCAGGACACTTTGTGTCATTTTTTTTCTGCTTTTATTTGGACCGCGGAGTATAACAGCATTTGATCGCTATATATGCATATATATCTTATAAACTTTACCTCGCGTTTGGCAGCAATGTTAGAGTGGGATAAACAGGGGCTTTTCTAAGCATGCATCACTCGGTTTTAATTATTTTCCATTCAAATTATGTATTTTATTACATCTATATGCGTACATCCGTATATATATATATATATATATATATATATACCCATGTACACAGATTGCTGCCGTAAGCAGCCCATTCCTGATTCCAGGCATACGTGGGGAGGATTTTTTCTATATTTAAAATGAAAATGTAATACAATATATCAGTTGAATAGAAAATGGCTGGATTTATAAGTGCACATATGAGACATACGAGTATATATATATATATATATGTACATGATTTTTTGCAATATTTCAATTATTATTTGAGAGACATTGAGACATGGGACATATGCAGTATAGGGACACCATTATTAACCAATAACCAGTTTCATTGACTCTGGGCGGCTAATGCGCTTAGCGTCGTTAACGGCGTTTAAGTAACGATATCGTGGGCGTCCGATGGTGATGGTGGTGGTGCTGCGTTGGTCGATCCTTGCAATGGCCACGATTTACAAAGCCTTGCACTGCTTGTCCGCGAGTCTACATATATGTTCGTATTCGTTGCCTTGCCTTGCTTTGCAATTTATTCAACATATTGTTCCTCATCACAGCTATCACGATGATCTTCCTCTCCTTCTTCCACCTCTTGTGTCCTCGTTTGGTTGTTGTTGTTGTTGCTGTTGTTGTTGTTGTGGTTGTTGTTGCTGTTGTTGTTGCTGTTGTTGTTGTGGTTGCTGCTGCTGCTGTTGTTGTTGCTGCTGCTGCTGCTGCTGTTGTTGTTGCTGCTGCTGCTGCTGCTGTTGTTGTTGCTGTTGCGCTGCTGTTATCGCCATCGTCGTAGGCTCGTCATGTTGGCGGCCGACTTCGGCAAAAATAGTCACCCACACGCCGCTCGTCGTTCGCCGACGCTGCCCACGCAAATCTCTATCTCGATCTATATACAGAACTACCCTCTCCTTCTTGTTGCCTCCGCCTCGTTCCGCCTTCCGCCTACGCACCCCCACGTTTGTCTGTACGTGTGTTGTAGACGCAGAGCATGGACATAACCTCCACCCCGCGACCTCCCCCAACGTGGCGTTCCGACGAGAACTCGTCGGTCGTCGGTCGTCGCCGCCGTTGAACGAGGACAACATACCTGCTCGGCAGCTCGGTCTCCCCAAAGACTCATCTCTCACACCCACTCAACCTTGCAAAGACACAGATAGAATATCGGTAGAGGGAGCAAGAGCGGGAGAGAGAGAGAAAGAGCAATAGCGAGAGGTGAAAGGTAGCTACGCAGTTGTTGTTATTGCTTTTGTTGTTGTTGTTGTTGCTGTTGTTGTTGTTGCTGCTGCTGCTGAAGACGACGACGACAACAACAAGAACACCAATAATAACGACGACAACAACAACAACGACTACAGATCGTCCCTTCTTCCTCCTGCCGCTGTCTGTGTTGACCGATTCTGACGTCAGCGAAACGCTTTTTCGTCGTCGTCGTCGTTGCTGTCATCATCATCCCCCTTGTTCTTTGCAAACCAATTGCAGAACTTCCACCAAACCGTTACCGTCACAGAGTACCTACTGCTACTACTACTTAATACTACTACAGCTTGTTTAATCTTCGCAGGGAAAAATATCCTCCCCCATTTCACCTCGCCCCCCCCCCCCCCCTTCTCTCCAATGCAAAAGGGGCAGGGGCCAACACTCTTTGGTCGACGCCCCCATCAGCAGCTTCAGTTGTTGGGAATTCTACTCTATCTAGACGGCGCTGAGCGCATGAGGTCATCGCCACGACTATATTACCTATCGTCTGCGCAGCGAAACGTCTACAACAACAATAACAACAACAACTACCACTACGACTACTACTATTTCTACTACTACTACTGTGTGTACCACCATCACCACCACTACGATGTGGAGCAACAGAACAAAGTGTAAAGTCTGAAACGTGGTCCTCCATAGACATCGAGAGACAACAAACATCGTGTTGTGACGGCCGCTCCGCTTCTTGGAGTGTAGTCTCAGTACACAGACGCACTCTGTACTGTCTGGCCCGACGCTGACTTTGTAGACCAGAAGCGGTCTGAGCAGGTCTGATCTGCTCTGGCCTAGCCTTTCGTGTAGGTGCGGCGTCATCGGCCGTAACTTGGCTTGAGGCCACTTCGCACGTGCGGGTGCAGTCATTGCACCTGTTTGCGTAGCACTCAGTAAACCTGCAGCAATCCATGAGAATCATGACGATCACACAACCGTTTCTATCGGGGCCGTGTTTGCTTCGATACTGCTTC
Source organism: Dermanyssus gallinae (assembly GCA_003439945.1). Lineage (NCBI taxonomy): Eukaryota > Metazoa > Arthropoda > Arachnida > Mesostigmata > Dermanyssidae > Dermanyssus > Dermanyssus gallinae. Next base: position 22,409 of record QVRM01002852.1, read on the forward strand.
TATCTTGCGTGTGCCGTTCTCACAAGAACGCGCTGCTCTCCACCAGCGAGCTTGTACCAAGCATCAATGGGCTCTTACCTTTTCTTGTTAGGTAGAAATATGTATATGCACCCGTTGTGCGAGCCGTGAGAGAGAGAGCCGTCACTTTAGAGGCACACACCGGACTTTCACCGTTCTGTAGAGTGAATATATTACTTTGTCTGTTCGTTTTAGCTGCTAGGACGATTTGAAATCAGGTTTCTAATAGTGGAAACGCCTGCTTCATGTAAACCATGTGGTCGCGATTATACGGCAGGTATTTGTATACGCAAGATGGGATGAAAATCGGCGACTCTAACACAAGATCGTGGCTTTGATTTCGACCAAAATAGTACTATTGTAGCACAGTACGGTATACTTATAAATATATATATATATATATATATATATATATATATATTATTCGCTTAGCATGTATACCTAAATACACATGTCACTCTTTTATATCAGGGGCCCCTCTATATATAACCTCATCGGCGAGACGAATTGCCGAAAATGGCCTGCGACTCTAATTTCACGAGTGATGGATTTGACTCTGGCATGACACAAAATGGGCAGCTGCCAAGAACTTGCTTCTTGTGCAGCCCGGTAATTCTGTACGTTTAATTATTATATCCATGCACAATGACAATCATCACCGAACGTGCAGACAATACGTTGCGTTGGTGGATGGATGAGGGCCTTATTATCGGCCTTATTATATAAGCAGACGATGATGTGTTTGCTTGCGAACGGGTGACATCTTATTCTTATTTTTGGAATTGTATCTCTTGCTTCTTTATGCGTAAGGAGACATGTGCGATAATATGAGTATTTTTGAGAGATTAAACTAAGCCAAACTGGAAGTTAAGGGGACTGAATTTTGGGAGGGAATAATGTCATAATTAGGGTAGCGAAGTTTCGTCTCAAAAACGCTTCGGGTACTTTTTTCATCTTCTGCCCTAAACCCCTACGGAACTCTTGCACTAAAGCCGAAGGCGAGAGTTGAAAGCGGTTTACTATATCTTCGATGAACGGCGTCGTCCTCGACAGACTATAAGTTAGTCTATCCTGTACGTTCCTAGGGGGCCCAAAACAACTCTTAAGAAACCTGCCTCCTTCCCCTGTCGGAAGCGTTGAGCTGCTGAGCGGATAGGTCTTGCCAAACCAGTGTGACACCATATGATGCCACTAAGGCAACCTTCAGATTCAGAACAGCATCATGGCTGTCTTTCCTGAGACCTTCTGTGGCGCTGAGATTGAGGTCATGACGACATGCTACTATTAATTCGTTGAGATATGTGGGCCGAGAGCGATATGCCGCTACAAACAAGCGAATAGGCTACAGACTGATAAACTGATTTAAGTGTTGTTCGAGATTGCTTGGAACATCCTTCCATCCCTCTTGGAACATCCATGCTTGGAAGGTCAGCAGCTACAATATTCCTCTCTCTCTCTCTCTCTCTCTGTCTCTTCTCAGTTAGACTCGGTTTGCAAGTGACGTATTATGCAAGGCTAGGTTCTGGCCCCCAGTGAGTTGCAAATGTGTGTGCACAAGGTGCGCCAATGGAAGAAGCAGAATATCCAGGAAGTTTTACGAGGAGGAGTAGAATGAGTCGTTATGACATGACAAGAATCGCCTGCGAATCCGTGCGCTGGACCTGTTGTCAAAGTGATGGCTTGGCGAGCAGGCCAAGAAGCACTGACGCCCTGCATGTGTATGCATGCGTACGAAGCCGATATGCGTGCTTACGTTCGAGTAGAAAAAGAGCACGACGGTTATATCGGCCATTGCTGCATAGCTACCGCGGAGTGCCAGCCTGTTGATGATAGTCGGTATCGCCCGGTTTCGGCCTACCTCGTGTCACTCAGCCGATCGACCACTGGCGACCTAATTAGCCAGTGCCTCTATTCTATATTCTTTCGCCCACATAGAAACAGACACACAAATACACACGCAGATGTATATCCACAGCGGTCAGAAGAAATTGTCCGCCCGCCGGATAATACGAAGCATAGCTGATAATAGGGTAACATACAGGGGGAAGGCTAAACGTCGTCGTTGTTGTTATGGCTATGTACCGCCACGATGATTTCGGCCGAATCGTGCCGAATCGACTGTTGACGGAGTCGCTCGCTGTCGTCATTGTTGTTGTTGTTGTTGCTTATGTTGTTGTTGTTGTTATTGTTGTTGTTGCTGTTGCGGCTGTTCGTTGCTGTTTCTACTGATGTTGTATCTAGTGCCACCGTTGAGTGCGTGGTCGAACGGTGGTGCTTACCGGGGTAGTGTCGTCGTGATGGTTGGTGAACATGATGAGAACCCTACCGATGGCGGACAGACATGATGAGAACGTTAACGATGGTCACCATAGCCTCTCCTTGTCCTTCTTTGTGTGCGTTTCAACTTTTATTTTTCACGGCGTATGCGTGCTGTCGGTGTACTAATAAAAATCTGTTGTTCTTTTGCGCGCGCGCTGGATTAATGCCGTCGCCAACAACAACAACAAACAAAGCCACCCGACGACCAACGGCCGTGGTGGTTGTAGCGTCTGCTGCAGCATTAACACGAGGGACGGAAGTCAACAAGAAAGCCGACGAATAGTGATAACAACACAACAACAACAATAACAGCAACAACAACAGCAACAACAACAACACAACGACGGTGGCTGGCAGATATCGTAATTGAAGTACTACAGCAATCGCCGAAAACCGGAGACAACAACCGGAAAGTTGAACTCTCCGTAACAGCTTAGCAAGCAGTAACTTCGAGGCTGAATGAGAGTGGGAGACGGTGTGGGTACGGAGGGAGGGAGGGAGGGAGGGAGGGAGGAAGGGAGGGAGGGAGGGAGAGAAGGCGAAGAGAGAAAGATTGGCATGATACCTATGCGTGCGTTCGTATGTCGGTACGTATCTTTGCTAAACATGTGATTGTAATGCTGTGGTGGTTAGTGGTGGAAAAGGAAGGAGGAAAGGGTGCGAGAGATGCGGAGAGAGAGAGGGGGATAGATGAAAAAAAACAAGAGAAGTGAAGTGAAGTCGACGACACCGGACGTCGTCACGTTGAACAGTGACGGGCCATCCGTGACACGGATGATTTTGAACGCGGGGACAAACGGATGGGAATTGACGGGGTGGGTCGTCGTAGTCAGAGTCGTTGCCTAAACATAGACAGACTGAGGACGATTGAGACAACAACGACGACGATGATGATGATGATGATGGTGACGATAATAATGATGATGATAATGATGACGATGATGGTGATGACTATGATGATGGTGGTGGCAGTGGCGTCGGTGGTGACCACTGCGCTGCAACAACAACGTCGACGACTACGACAACAACAACAACAGCGAAGATAACAGCAGAAGCGACAACAACAACAACAAGAACAACAATAACAACAGCAACAACAACAACAACAACAACAGCAGCAACAACTCGGGCACATCTACTGAAATCATTTTAATAATGGCACACTCACCTAATATATATATATATATATATATATATATATATATATATATATATATATAGGGAGAGAGAGAGATAGGGAAAGAGATCTACTTTCGTGGCAATAGACACCAAAAAGCCAAATCCGCCCTTGGTCAGTGAAATCGTTCGCTTGCTCACACTGATACAATTAGGCCAGCAAACCGAAACGCTCTAACGAGGACACACTATACATGTACATAGGCACACACACCCACACCCACACACACTACGCATACCTTCCTTTGCTATCTACACAAACATTTACACGCATCTAGTTTAGTTCACAAGTAGACGCCTAGGCGAGGATTAGTCGACGTCTCAAACAACACACGACACGCACGAGTACGACAGTTTTGGTTCTACAGCAGAACAGCATCACGTGCACACACAACTGTACACAGCATGCATGCGTGCATACATACATGTCTACAAGTACAAACAAGTATACAAGTACAAACAAGTATACAAGTACAAACAAGTATACAAGCACATACATATATGTACAAGCACATACATATATGTACAAGCACATACATATATGTACAAGCACATACATACATAGGTATATGCATGCGTATAGACCGCAATACAGCATCATGTACACATCTGTACACACACACACATAGCTTGATGGCAGCACCACGGCACCATTACCCACTACAACTACTACTACTACTACTACTACTACTACGACTACAACTACATAGCATTGAGAGAAGGAGGACCACCGGGAGGACGGGTGCTGGCCCGGCTTCTGTTTTACGGAAAGCGGCCTATCTCTGTCTTTCTCCCTCTCTCTCTCTCTCTCTCTCTCTTGCCGTGTGCGTCGGGCGCAAAGCGAATCAAGGGCCGTTACGGCCGGCGTCCCTTTAAGCGCCCATTGATGCGGGTTTTGTATTGTTGTTGTTGTTGTTGTTGTTGCTGTTGTTGTTTTTCTTTATTCTTGTTGTTGTTGTTGTTGCTGTTGTTGTTTTTCTTTATTCTTGTTGTTGTTGTTGTTGTTGTTGTTGATGTTGTTTGTTATTGTGGTTGTTCGAAATGCTTGTCGTTGTCGTCTCGTTGTTGTTGTTGCTATTGCTCATTGTTCTTGTTGTTAAGGTTGCTCGTCGTCGTTGCTGTTGTTGTTGTTGTTGTTGTTGCTGCTGTCTTTATCACACTGTGGCTGTGTGATCGCCACTGATTGGGTTCCGGCGGAAACGCCGGAGGACGCACAATGAACGCAGTCTGTAGGCCGGTAGACGGTTGACAAAGGTACACAATCCGACCAACAGACAGACAGACAGACGGAAAGACGTACATGTCGCCAGAATGCAGCAGCCAAAGCCGTAGCATACAAACGAACTAGATCACAACCGAGCGTTAGAGTTAGTAATAATAGTAATAATAATAAGAGTCAACGGCGTCATCTACCTCTGCTCACTGACTGCTGAAAGTCCGTTGACGTTGCGTTCGGTCGTGCGACATACGCACTGTAGGATCAACGCCGCCAACGTGACGTTCTGAATCAGAACTTGAATAGATGGCTAAAGACGTTACCGAGCCGAGTTAGTGTGTAGTTACAACGGCTAAGCTACGACTGCGAATAGTTATATATTAATATAATATATATACATATATATAATGTTCAGACCTCACAACTGCAACATTGTTTAACATGTAATAAGTAAAAAAAAAATATTAAAAAAAAATATATATATATATATATTATTATTACATCCGTGTAATAGGTAACCTGTCGAAAGCTATAAGTGGGTGGTTAATGAAACTGTGTGTGTATATATATATATATATATATATTCTACGAGTATGGTGTGTCAGACTATCAGCAAAAAATTACTGCTCCTGTACCGCGTGCAAGTATTTTGTGCTTGAGTTTAGACACAATTTTGGCAAGAAACTCACTTTGCAGGTCATTTGTGATTCAAAATGTTCAAACACATACTCGTATTTACTTTCGAACGCGACATTTCCACTTATCATGACATGATTAGCTATAGTTAGCCTTCGTTTCTTGAGTGGACTTTTTTCTTATATACGTAATCAACGGTACTAGTCATTTACTAGTCATGATGTGGTGTGATTCGAATCGTTTTTTTGATTGAAGCGCGTCGTTTTATCGAGTGGTCAAGCGGCCGTCGCAGCGTTATTGTATCTGTAAATGCAAACGTAGCATAAATGACGTTATTTTCTTACGTGGGAATACCGCCCCAACGTGGGGTGGCTGGGGAGGAGGAGCGAATGTTACCTCACTGAATTTTATGGCCTTATGACGGGACAGAATGCAGCAGCTGTGATCCATGTTTGCGTGCTCAGTGGGTTTGCGTGACATTGTTGCGTCATGACCTGCCTTCAGAAGAAAATGTGGCGTGCCATTCTGCAAAGAATACCGCAGCACGTTCTGAAAGTAAGTGAGAAAGAAGCTATTCACATAGCGCATGCAACGGTGAGTAGACGGGGAGACTGTCTGTCGCTCACTGTTGCATGCTATATTGTGTATGCGTGTCCTAGTCTGGACGCATGAATGATTGAATGGATGGATACATTGATATTGGTAGTGGCGGCGGCAGCAATTCAGTTCGAGGCGAAGAATAAACTCAACAAAAGTCGTGTAACGTCGACGGTGCCACTCTCATTACTCTCATTGTCTACGTCGTCAGCTTTTTACTGGACCACCATTCTGACGCCAAGTCACCGAGATTTTTTGGGTCGGCAGGAGATCTCGTACTCGAAGCAAGGTCGAGTAGGCTAGAAACTTTAACTAGATCCCCTCTCGGATTATTTTTGGCTTTCTGCTGTCGGGCTGACAGGCGAAGCACCAGGCGGCGCTGAACCAGTGCAGAGAAAAATACGTTGAAGTCAGTTGTCGGGAACAGTTTCCTACCCCGCCCACAAAGCTCGGCGGGATCACTGGTTTTGCCATGTTAGTGCAGTCAAGTTGACCTTTTGTCTGGTCCCGACTTACTGGTTTAAATTGAAATTGTCTGTTGTTATTGTGTTCTTGTTGCACGGCCGTGAGACATGATGATATATGGTTGTTTCTTCAACACATAGTACGTGATTTCGAAGTCCTGCTTTGATATAAAAGCGTTTTGGTGGGTTGCTATTTTTTGTTATGACTCAGAGAGAGAGATAAACGTTACATTGTGTCAAAAAACTCACTATTGGTGAACAACAAACTTGAGTTGAAGCAGGTTGGCTGCGTTTTATTCTGAACTCGTGGATGACCTGTAGTTGCGTGTCCGAACCTTTGAACGACTTTTAGCAAGCACTTATGATGCAATCGCTCTTTGAGATGCCCATTTACAGCATGTTTTCTTACTATTACCGCTACATCTCCATTAGTATTATTATTATTATTATTATTATTATTATTATTATTATTATTATTATTATTATTATTATTACCATTATTATTATTATTACCATTATTATTATTATTATTTTATTACTACTGTTGTACTACTACTGCAGGTGTATGTTCAATTTTAGCCAAAGTGTGGACGAAACTCATCGGCGTTTTAAATCACATTCATGTGTTGCTGCTGCTGCTGACGCTGTAGTGCATTCAGACTAAACTTAATTCAAGTTCTATCTATTATATGTATATGTATATATATATATATATATATATATATATATATATATATATATATATATATATATATAAGGGAGCAGCCAACGGTTTTTGTTGATGTTTGACGATGACGCGAGCCTGTTGATGGTGCTGCTAGTTGAATACAACTGGTGGTGGCCGTGGGTGTCCATCAAGAAGAAGAAGAAGAAGAAGTCGTTGGTGGCGCTGGTAGTAGTAATGGCGGCTTTGATGGTGGTGTATCGTATCGCTGTCTGGCGAAGCCTGAATTCGGCAACTGTGGCCGTTGGCGCGTCGGATGCCGTTGGTGCTGCGGTAGCAACAACGGCGGCGGCGCTACGACCGTTTGCAGTAGCCGTTGTCTGTCGCTTCCGGCGGAAATGTCGGAAGGGGGCGGTGTAGGCAGGGGGAGGGGGCGAGGGGGCACCGATCGGATCACAACGGTAGAAGAGTACACCATTCATGGAGAGAGCGAGAGAGAGAGAGCGAAACCGCGAGCGGAAGGGGGCGAAATGGAAGCGAGAGAGAGAGAACTGAGATGCACACATATATATATATATATATATATATATATATTTATGCTTATATATAAATATATATATATATATATATATATATATATATATAGAGAGAGAGAGAGAGAGAGAGAGAGAGAGAGGGGGGGAGGGAGGGAGAGAGAGCACAAGATCAATGCAGATAAAAAGGACTGCAAATTTGATAGACTGGAAGACACGAGATAAAACGGATTAAGATATGGGAGAGATATAGCGCTAAATGGTGAGTGCGATAGAGAGAGTTTTCGACACAGCAGTAATGGAAGTAATGGAGGAAAAACGACGACAACACAACAGTAACGATAACGACAAATTAGTGCAGTAGCAGCAACAACAACAACAACAACAACAACAACAACAACAGCCGCAGCAACAACAACAACAACAAACAATAACCATGTACGACCGAGCGGGCCAGTTAATAGGCAGGGAAGTCGCTCATTCCTTCGCTTCTGCGGTATCAAGCGGCAGTACCCCGCATCGTACCACGTGACGTTAGTCAATGTATTAATTAGCTGTATCAACTAATTAGTGAAAGTCAGCTCATTCAGATTCACTCATTAATGGAGTGACTTATCGTCAATGTAGTCAGTGGTCCAACAGTTTGTCCGTTTGTCTCTCTGTCTGTCTGTCTGTTTTCTGTGCGGCACTTGTACATATTAACTCGGATGTCTTCGTTGTCGTCGTCGTCATCGTCGTCAGCTGCGTTTAGGCTGCTCCAGCTCATCAGCAAGAAGAAGGGCTCGCTAAGGCCGAAGAGGAGAGACAGAAAAGCCCCAGAGTTCGTAGTCTTTTCCTCCTGATATTTCTGGGTGTAAAGAATGCGTTTAGCAGAGCAAATTGGGGTGTGATCCGGAATCCGGTGGTGGGTGCAGAAAAAGTTAGTAGCAGCGTACAATCGGCGTCTGATAGCCTCGACAGATCTGACAAGATTAAGTACATATGAGTTACGAAGTAGGGAGGCAGGGAGTACGCGATGACTGCAGGTGTACCACAGTGTTCCGTGCTAGGACCTACGCTGTAGAACCTAGTGTACGACGGCGTGCTTAAGATGAGCAGGTTTTGCGCAAAGGACGCGTGAAGCTGTTGGATAGGCATTGTTGTTTGCCTTAGACCGCCCTCTAAGGCAAACAACGCCTTAGAGGGCGGTCAGTCGTTGGATGAAGTCCCACCGCCTAATGTTAGGGACTGGACAAGAGCGAGGCGCTCTTGCTTATTGGAAGAAAGCACTGCCGGGAACAACTGCGTATTTGTGTAAATGGCCACATGATCCAGATCCAAACAAGCAGGCCAAATACCTGGGTGTAATGCTTGACAGAAACTTCCGCTGTACAGCCCACGCTGATTCCAAGAAGAAGTCGAAGAAAAAGCTAAGCAAGGCGCAGAGAGTGCTGGCCATTAGGGGGGGGGTCACCAGAGCGTACAGAACGGTGTCCACAGACGCTGTGCTGGTTGTAATTGCCTGCATGTAATTGCCTTGGCCAAAACGGATAGATGAGAATATCCTTTTGTATCAGACACTTCGCAAAAGCGTTACAAGAAAAAAAAAAATCTGAAAAGGCTGAGTGGACTGGAGCGAAACGAGAGGCACCGGGGTCGTGGACGAGGTCAATAATACCAGATCTCATGAAATGGAACCGATGCGAGGACGCGCAAACTGTGTACTACTACGAATCCAAGTTCTCACCGGTCATGTCAGCTTCCAGACCTACATGGTGAAGATTGGGAAGACAGAGGTAGACCTATGTGTCTTGTGCGACGCCGACGAGGCCGATCATGTGAATCATACGCTTTTCGCATGCAAGACTCTCAAAGTCACAAGGTGGACTACCCTCGGATCACGACTATACGTGCAGAGCGGCACGACAAGAGATCTACTCTCAGAAATGCTCATCTCGAAAAAAAGCTGGGACGCGGGCTCTGATTTCGTATGTATATAAATATGACGGAAGAGAGGCGGAAATGCGTGGAGCGCCACCAGCAGACTGAACACTGAATGTTTGTTACTGGCTTCCTGTAAAAAAAAGCGTTGTAAAATAAAGTTCCGCAAATGGACTACGTATTGGTCAATAAATATATAAGGGATTATCCCTAAGAGAACACTTTCGATGGTTCTTTTCGAGATAGTCTCCCTTAACATAACATAATAACATATATATATATATATATAATTTTTTTTAAAGTTAAAGTATTGCATAATGTCCGGTAGTGCTGGCCAGGAATGCTAGCGCACAAATTGGCTGAAACATATGTATATGATATGGCTTGGATTGTTAGACGATTGGATTATGGCCGTTTTCGAACAGAAGGACACATATATCACTTACTCTCTGCCAAAGGTGAGGTCAAAGTCTTAGTTACTGATGGATACATTCTCGTCTATTTGACCAGCCTTTGTATAGTTAGCTGTTCCGAGTGTGCGTTTGGTAAATAGAGTTTACGGCGCATAATGCCATACTGGAGACATATATATATATATATATATATATATATATATATATATATAGGGGAAATCGAAAAGCCCTAGAACTTTAAATTTGCCGGCGTTGTCCACTGACGATTGTCTAGTTGTCCATCCATGATTAAAATCAAGAAAAGATGACCCCTAGAACCACCAGCTGCTCTACAGCCAGTGTTCGTCAAAGGTGACGATGGCTGGAGAGCGGGGAACGCCGGCGTCACATTCAATGTCGTTTGTGAAGCAGCCTCCTCTGAGGTTACTCCACCATGTTCGACTCACTATTAAGCGGAGAGAACCAGTTCCAGCTGTCCGCGAATAATATATATGTGATTTTGTATATATGGATATAAAATATATATAAAGATATAAATAAGAGTGTATGTAATAATGGAAATTTCAAGCTCAATTAAGAATTATTGAACTTAAATAAATTTGCCGTCCGGAGAAGACGGTCCCATAAAAAAACTATATATATATATATATATATATATATATATATATATATACTGTGTATGTGTGTACGTGAATGTCTGTCTGTACGCTCTCAATGGAGTTGCTGGAGGCGAGTCAGCTGAATGTTCAGCTGCTGGCAGGGAGGGAGTCTGTCCTCTCTCCGGGCAGCGGTCCGGCGATGCATTGCTGCATCCGGCCGCACAATGAAGCACGTAGTATAACGTATCAGACTATGGTTGCACAGATGGATAAATAGATACTCAGACAGATAGACCGACGGATATGTAGGAAAATCAATGTAAGAGGTAGATCAATATATGTGTATATATATATATATATATATATATAGAGAGAGAGAGAGAGAGAGGGGGGAGAGAGGGGAGAAGATGTGACGGTGAGCAGCCAGGCTTAAGGAGTCCACTACCATTCAGGAGCGGTTGTTAGCGAGACAGATAGACACTGCCGACGGACATCCTTATGGTCACTATACCCGTCGTCATCATCATCATCATCATTATCATCATCATCAAGTTCATCATCATCCGCCCCCTTTCCCTCGCCCCCCGCCCCCTTCCGTCGTCGCATCAGCATCGCACAACATCTATCTACTTGGTAATGATGATTCTCATCATTCGTCGCATGCCGGCCACATGATGGCCGGCATTCATATGGCCGGCGTACGGATACGCAGCGTAACGATAACGCGGATGGCAATGCGAATGATGGTGGTGGTGATGGAGATGATCGTGATGACGATGATGATGATGATGATGATGCGGTAGCGGCGGCGACAGGCGATAATGATGATGATGATGATGATTATGATCATCGTTGTTGTTGTTGTTGTTGTTGATGATGATAGTGTGAGTGATAATGGCACTATCATCAGAGAGTATCGTCTGCTCTCTCTCTCTCTATATATATATATATATATATATATATATCTCCCGTATTCTCGCTCTCTCTCTCTCTCGACGAGCGAGGGAGTGTTGTCAAGCAGAGAGCAGAGATGACCGGCCCGGATGACCGGCCCGGATGATGGTACTGCAGTGCTGACGAGTACTGACTGACTGACTGGTACTGAGGTAGGTAGCTTGATAGGTCGAACTGCTTGATGTCTGTTTGTGCTGGCCGTGATACCGTGGTAGTGATGACTGCGACGACGACGACGACGACGACAACGACAACAACGGCGATGATGATGATGATGATGATGATTATTACGATGATGTTTACTAGTCGCTGCAGCGGCAGTAGCAGCAGCAACAGCAACAGCGGCGTCTTTAGCCGGCGGATGTCGGAGAGAATCCGGCGGAAGTGTTGTTGCTGCTGATGCTGTTACAGCTGCTGCTGCTGTTGTTTTTAATCGTTGACAATCCAACAGCCAACAGCAGCGATGTCATAGGCGGTGTTGTCATTCTTGTTGGCATTGTTGTTGCTGCTGTTGTTGTTGTTGTTATTGATGTGGTTGTTGTTCTTATCGTTTTTGTTACTACTGTTGTTGCTGTTAATGCTGTTCTTGTTGTTGTTGTTGTTGTTGTTGTCCATTCTTTCCCAACTGCTCCATACGTCCACATACTCTTCTACCCCCCGATCTACCACATGTACTTACCACTACTACTTCTAGAGAGAGCTAGAGATGGTTAAATAGACATACACATACAGAGAGAGAGAGATAGACTGGAGTTGAGCGTAACTGCTTGTAATTGTCCGCGGTTTCGTATCGATCGCAAGTTAGACAGATTAGACAGAACAAGAATTCGACGGACAAGTTCTATGAGTTGTTACCACCTCTGTGCCCGGCTTAGTGCAACAAAACGCTTTGTAGATTCATCACTAGGTGTGTGACTATCCTTATTGTTGTTGTTGCCGTTGTTGTTGTTGTTGTTGTTGGTGTTTTTGTTGTTCTTGTTGGTGGTGGTGACTGGCAGACACAGATAAGGCACAAGGCAGACAGATGCACATATTCGAACCCACGATTTCCTCTAAGCCGTCACCGCGTTTCTACGGCCGGCAGCGTGCGTTTTCCCCACTAGCGGCCAAATACCATCGTAAAAATTGACGAATTATTGCATTTCTCAATAATCAAAACAAGCATTCACAATAGTGTTTTTTTTTTAAAGCGTTTTGGCACTACTGATAGAGTGTGCATTCCCGTACACAGCCTTGCGCGTCATACAGTGCGTGCAGGAAACGTAGTTATTAGTCAAATAATTACGTTAATTTGTCTCGCTTGACTAATGGTCGCTTACAGCATTCACTGCCAGCATTCACTCTGGCTAAAATGCGAACCATGAAACCCAATTTAGAATTGGCCGGTGTGGGTTCGAAATCGTCTCGATCTCCCTGAATGTACGAAAACTCGATAGCGTTTCCACCAAGAAAATTCAATTATTAAGAGTATAAGTGGCAGTCACGGAATTGAATGGCGTTTTCTACGTTCTTCAATGTATTAGCGGCCGTGCTTCACAAGTATCGATTCGGGATCCTTCTTTAGATTTGCAGAATAATAATTAAAGTTATCATTAATAATATGGTTATAACTAAAGGCATTTACTGCGTTTTATCGTCGAGCATTGCTAGATGATAGTAAATATATAATAATAATAATAATAATAATAATAATAATAATAATAATAATAATAATAATAATAATATGTATTATTATTCCATAGATTAGAGCCATCGGTGCCGTGGATTTAAAAATTTACATGTATATATTAAATTCCTAAATAAATTCACGAAATAATAATAATAATAAAAAAAACTTTGCAATAATACGTTCAGACCTCTCAACTGTAACATCGTTTAACATGTAATAAATAATAAAAAAAAAATAATAATAATAATAATTTAGAAATATATGTAAATGCGCGGCTATAATTAAGCATATGTATGTATTTGCATGCATGTGTGTTTACATGTGTATATTATCACATTTTGCGTTTGTAAATGTAATCTATACATGAATCACACATGCACATGCTTACTTGTATGCGTGTATATTCGCATAATCACACATATGCTACAATCCCGGCGGTGTGCAGCTGATGCTTCATCAAGGAATACCTTGTTTTATTACATGCTGTCAGATGAATAAAAGTTTCGGCATTCGCGCATCATGCAACAATTTAAACTTTTTTTTTCGAAGAAAGCTCTATTTATCAAGAACAGTAAACAGTTGATTAAGTTTGATAAGACAATGGATATATATATATATATATATATATAAGTCATTGTATATGAGCGTTTGTCGGTGTCGTAGTATTGAAGTATTAAATGCTGTATTAGCAAAATCTTTGCCACCTAGCCGAAAAATAATTTGCACACACACATATATACTAAAAAAAAAAAAAAAATATATATATATATATATATATATGACTAAAGTGAAGTCATCTCCGTTGCGATTTTGTGTTGTACAGTCTAAGGCATATATATATATATATATATATATATATATATATATATATATATATACATATATGTATATATAATCGAAGCCTGCCGACTGCTTTGGCACTGTTTCGCTGGCACTGCTGTGGGCCGACTGGCCTGAGGGTGGCCGATAGCCGCCTCCAACCTGTCTGTCTGTCTGTTTGTTTGTTTGTTAGCTGGCGGATGGCCATGCGTGACCTCCTACGTCTGTCGACGTAGCAGAAGAAAGACGAGCGCTCGTGGCTACCCAGGTAGATAGATAAATACTCAGTGGATGTGGGAGCGAGGGCGCAGTGAGGAGGTCAACTGCTCGCATGGCCTTGCCGCATGTAGTGGCGGCTTGCATAGCAGCAGGCGGATAGCAGCAGCAGCAGGATAACGCTCAGCGGAGGCGGCGGTGGCGGTTTTGCTCGAAATGATCCGACACGTCACCAGCAGCAGCAGCAGCAGCAGCACCATCGTCGTCGTAATTATCATCGTTCTCACGACCGCAATTAGGATCACCCACCATCATCAACATTAGCATTGAGGTGTTGGTTCGTTCATTCGTTCGTTCGTTCGTCGCGGTCAGTCGCTATCGCTGTGGTCCTTACGGGCCGTTTCCCCTTGGTCTATCCTAACCAAAGTAATTCGTTGATTAGAGAGAGAGAGATGGAGAGGTTCAGGGATTCGTTGATTAGAGAGAGAGAGAGAGAGAGATGGAAAGGTTCCGCGTTGCGTTATCGAGACGGCAGCAGCAGCAGTAGCGGCAGCCACAACAACAACAACACCACCAACAACTCCACCAGCAAAATCAACAACAACAACAACAACAACAGCCGCTACGACAGCAACATCAAAAACAACAACAGCAACAACAAAAACGCCAACAACAACAACAGCAACGGCAACTGCCACAACAACAACAACAACAGCAACAACGACGACAACAACAACAGCGACAACAACAAAAAAAGCAACAACAACAGCAACAACAGCAGCAACAACAACAACATTAACGACGACGACGACAAAAAAAACAACAACAACCACAACAACAACCATAGTGCCGCTCGTCACGACGACCTTGGCCGAGGCAGGCGGTATAATTCAAACGCAGCGAGCGCGTCATTCCCTACGACGCTGTATGTGCTGTACTACTCGAAAGCGGAACAACTATGAGGAAACAGCGTAAAGCGTCGCGCACGTTACTTAAGCACTACGTTGAACGCTACTGCCGTATTTCTAGACATGTGTTTCTTGACGTGCCGCTATTGAATGCTTACGTGATGCTTGCTGGTCCTTTCTGCTTGCAAATGTGCTCGAGCCTAGAGACGTCGTCTGGAACGAATGAGGATAACGGGTCCTATGGATTCTATCACCGACGCACGTTGCCTATCAGCGTCCGACCGACCCACAACAGTCGAAATAGCACTGACCGTAAGAATTTGCAACTTATCTATAAGGTGGGATCACTCGTTTAATGAAACGAGATATACATTGCATATCTAGCTTCATTAAACGAATGGAACTACTTGAATGCAGATCAGACGGCTGTTGTAGCTCTAGTGAATACACCCTTATGTATATTTATCATATACGGCACTAAGGGAAGTAGGTGATATATATATATATATATATATATATATATATATATATATATATATGGAAAAGTAAGACTAATTACTTAGCTGCCCGATTTATACAACAGGGCATCGACAACGGACAGCATGTACTCCATTCGGTAACGAATTGGTAAGTTTAGCAACTTATAAACATCTGGCCGCGATTTCTACAGCTGCCGGTGAAAAACCTCGACGGATTGATTAGATGTCACCGTTTAAAAGTCTTGCTGATTTAGGTCGCCTGTTCCACGACGAGCTTGTTGCCGACAATGCATATTCATAGCTTGAGTAGACACGTGGTTTCTTGGCCTTCCTTTCAACAGCAGAAATGTATGGCTGATTTAATTAGGTTGATACTAATAAACGGATGGCAAGATGGCCAAAGAAAGAGTTCTGCTTTTTTATCTACAGTGGGAAAAACATCTATGCGTGCGTTTGAACTTAAATCGTAGGACGACTAGATAACAAGCAAAGCACACGTCCAAGAATCATTAGTAGCCGGTGAATTTTTTTTCTGAATTGTTGTGAGACACTGTATGATGTGTGGTAAAACTCGTCGACATATCGGCAACCAAGCACACGCCTACGGATTTCCACTAGCAGAAACGTAGAGAATAACGAAGGATAAAAGAGAAGGAAACAGTCGTTCTGAGTCGTTAACCGGTAACCGAGCATTAGTGCCATTCAAGTGACGCTCAAGGGCCCTTCAAAAAAAACGTCCTTTGCAACAATAAGTGAAGTTTGACAGCCAGAACGACTGATATATGGCCAGTTTCCTTGTTCTTGTTTTCATCGCACCACCAGCAGAGTGTAGAGATCTCTTGCTCGGCTAGACGGAGCATGGCTTAGATCGTTTAGCTGGTTGTCTTCATTCCAGTAGCATTGTCCTATACGACTCCTGGATGCCTACACAAACAAACAGAGGTCGAACTCAGAGCTCATCCTGCTAAGCAGACAGGATGGCCCACCTCATACTCGACGAAATACGTCGGCTGCGAATGTGGTGTCTTATCTGTGAGCTATCACACAACGTCATCGTTTCATCACTACAGGCGGAGCTGATCTTTAGAATAAGCTAGACCTGCTAACAAATACTTAAGATCAACATCTTAATCACTATGAACCTGTCAACACCATTCAATATAACCATGAAGATATTTGCCTATGAACATGTGTAGATTGATATTTATTGAGTATTCGATAAGGTGGGTCGAAAATGATATGCGTCGACATTTAGGACATAATGTTCAGCACGTATGTAACTGCCTGCGTTGTCATTATCTGCTGATGGACTCTAGATATGACTGGCAAAAAGCAAACAACAAATACCTGAACACGTTGCTTACTTGCTAACATTTGACGACAAGGCGTCACGCGAATAGAGGACATTCTCAACTATAAATAATGTCTACCTACATCCAGGTGTATATATATATATATATATATATATATATATATATATATTTATATATATAGATGCGACCGCCTGTAGCGCGCGTGCTTGTTTTGTGAGTACTCCATGATTAAGAGTTATAGTGGGAGCCTGCCGTCTCTGCAGCAAATGCAACCACTACTTCTCGAGACGTTTGGTCAGCACTGAGTTCCAGACCACTCGTCCCCGACAGCAACAACTTCTCGGCTGAAGACATTTCCAATTTTTTACTTCCGACTACCTCTTGTAGGGTGGCGATTCGAATGGCACCACGTGCGAATTCCGAATGCCGATACGTGACAATTCGAACCACCGCCACGCAGAACAGTGGTTGCAGGAACCGCTGTCACGTTCAACCGCAATCGCGTACAACAACGATTTGAAACACCACCGCGCGCGTACAGCAATTCGAGCGACGCGCCACGCGCAATAGTTTGAGAGCGGGGGGGGGCACGCGAAAAAAAACTTATAACGCTGCAAAACGGCTTCTAATCGACAGAATAGCAAGTGCGCTGAAATACGGCAATATTAAGGCGCGGCCGATAGGTGACCCCCATTCATATGTCGTTGGCTCTGTCTTCACCTCCGCCCCTCTGGCGGCTGCCTGACCGAGACATCTGCTACCGAAGAGTCCGGTGAGGAGAAACCCGCTAGCCTGTGTTCGAGGAAGCACGGAAACCTGCGACAACACTCAGCAGGCGTAACTCTCGCACGCAGAGGAGGCGACGTGCAAGCTTCCAATTGAAACAGGCTTAGGAACAGCCGGCCCTCCCAGCGGCAAAGCCTGAGGAAGCATTGCACTCCCAGATGAAAGTATGGACACTTAGAACGAGGTTAGATCTGCCTCCGTTAAGAGGAAAGCCAGTTACAGCCTTGATAATGCGCGAAGAGACCTCGCGCACCTCTTAGTCATAGGCGAGAGGAGTCTCACCCGTCTAACCATGTACACGAGAGGGACCTACAGCTTTTACAGTGATGGCAGTGGCGTAGAAAAACGAATCAGCAAATACCAGATTACGCACACACGAAATCTCTGATGTAGTATTAACTATGACTTTAAATATACGTACAATTTTGCTGTAGAGCCCTTAAAGTAAGGTTCACCCCCACTAGAACAAAGGGACAGTCCGTCGAGATAAATACCGACCCACTCCTAGAGCTCACTCCTCTCCCAACGCCAAATGAATTCATAGCCACAGAGATACAAGGTCTCGTTCTCAAAGGCGAGCTAACCGAAGGACAATACGCAAACCTTATGCAAAGAGAATGGCCTGCGCCCTCTTATACTGCCCCCAGCCTCGGTAAGGCGTGTATCCTAAGGGACAAGACAAGAGGTTGATTGTTATCACAGAGGGCCGGCACAGACGACCGCCCCATGGGGCGTTTCTCGTCATAATTTCCGGACTGTATGATGCATTGCTACACCTCAAGGAACGAAGACTATTTTCCTAGAAAATTAGGACGTCCTGATAATTGAATCACTCTCATGAGCAAGCCCTTGTGCAATACCCAGACATACATATATATTCATTCATTTATTAATCACCTTTGTTAGGTATATAGTCAAATATTAATACCCAGACATCATCCTGGAAATCCGAGTCAAGGGCCGGAAAACAGAAGAGATGCACGACAAAAACAAGAGAGAAAGGCCTGATTCTACCTTCGCAGTTGTCGTATGCTGACGCCCTACGTGCGCTTAAGAACAACATCGACCCAGCGACGGCTCGAGTAGACGATAAAAGAGTTTCAAGAACAGCTACAGGCGAAATAGGCCCGATTGTGCCAGGTGCTGCTCTCAATATCACAAACAGATTCCTCCAATAAATAAAAGAGGAAGTATCTTGGACGCGACAGTCCAAGCGGTCTTGCAAGGCTGTCATAATTCGAGACCTAGATAAGTCCATCGAGCGGAAAGAGACCAGTGACGTTAAAATACTGCAAATAAACCTCCGCAGAACCCCTAAATAATACGGGAGACCGTATTCTTTATGGGGCTCCTAAAGCCCCGTAATACATATTTCTTAACCTGGACCCCACGCTAGCAACAAGCTCTCTTCGATCAAGGTATCCCCCACAAGATCATCCCCCACATCGATGAGGCAAGGCAAGCTCTTTTCTTATATAAGCACTTCTGGCCTCGCGATCTACTCAGTGTATATGTCTTCAAACACCAACTTACACGAATACGAGAACTTCCTCGAAGCACCCGCGGTCATCGAAAGACGACTTTGGGAGGGGACTTTAATGCAGCCCACAGCCTTTGGGGAAGCAGTTCCTTATCAAGGAAAGGGGATATCCTCTTAGGCTGCGCAACCCGGACAAGCCTACAACTTATGAACACCCTAGGGTACACCCTTTCATCAATTAGATTAACTCACCGAACAACCGACTAGAAGATCCACGAATAGCAAGAAACCCTATCTGATTATCTCTACGTAACTTTCTCCGTCACTTTCGTTTCCTCTCAGCCCCTTTGTTCTTGACACAATGACAATGCTTTCCCAACATTATACCCGCCTAAAGATAGCGTCAAAAAGAAAAAGCACCTCATCTCATTAAGGGCTTGCCAGTGGAACTCTTGGTATTACTAGAGAAACCAGCTCCCGCCCACATTCTAAAATAGCCTAGGTTTCCGAACCCGTCACTACACTCATTCGGCTATCAGCAACGTTCTATACACATACATAGCCGACACACAGAAACATGCGCTGAAAAAACGGTCGCATTGTCTGGCCGTCCTTTTCGGTGTCAAAGACGCGTTTAATACGCTTGTGTGGGACGCCATAAAGAAAGGCGTGTGCCCCTATTTACGACGTATTCTAGCATCGTACTTAAAAGACCGGGCAGTTACCTAAAAAACGTGTGGATTACGCCGTCACGAAGGAGAGTCCCCAAAGGAGTCCCAAGTCCCCAAAGGAATATAACCTAAGATGAAGTACTTAAACTCCTACAGCCCCCGGGTGTTTATTCCGTCGCCTACGCAGACAATCTGGCACTGATCGTTACCGTTCGTGACGAGGATCTGCTCGGAGGAACAGC
>QVRM01002852.1:45000-114212 GCA_003439945.1 Dermanyssus gallinae
AATGTTCGAAGGGACGAATGTTGATTGGAGTGATTTGCTTGCTATTGCTGTTGTTGTTGTTGCTGCTGCTATTGCTGTTCTTGTTGTTGTTGTTGTTGTTGTTGTTGCTGCTGCTGCTGCTATTGCTGTTGTTGTTGTTGTTTTTAATTGTATTTAGCGAGGACAATATGTTTTTACGCACGCCGACGGTTATATTGGTGGGTAGTATGGGACTCGACCCTGACTGTTTCGAGTCAGGTGTAATTGGCAAAAGTCCTCTTGGCCTTTATAGCCTAGATATAGATAGATCAGAAGAAACATTCCCCGGAATGTTTCTTCTGACTCCATATCTTTGGCGCACCAGTATAAAGAATTGTCTGATCATTTCTAATAATTAATTCGGCAAGCGAACTGCTATGCTGGTATCAATGCTAGCTTGAATGGGCGTGCGAGTATAATAACATTGTCAAAAAATTTGAAAGACGAGAGAGAGGGGGGGGTATTTTTTTTCTTTAGAATACAATATTGGTTTTAGCCAACCATACATACAGCCGAAGAGTGGAGAGCGCGGCATTACCGTAAATGAATCTGCCATGCCAGCTAGAACTTGGCAGAGCTAGATTTTTCAGTTTGCTCCTCCTTTATGGCGGCAGAACATAAACGCGTCCTGCAGTCAGCTTGTGGCAGCCAATAATACGATCTACCTTTGTGATTGGTACACGTGGCCAAGCTATATGCCAGCATATAGCTTGTTGGCAAACGTCACGACATGACCGTCCTTGTGTAACATATACGTTAATTCAGTTACTCTGTTCATATCCCAGCTGGCTAAGAACAGATTCAGTCTCTCCACGTCGCTTTCTTTCGCTGGATGTATTATGGATATGAGGTGAGGCGTAATTGGTTTCATCGAAGGTGTCCAGTGGTCAGTTTCTTTGATGCCGTGCCATTATATATATATATATATATATATATATATATATCCAGGTAACACTTTTGGGGTGCTTTATATATATATATATATATATATATATACATAGTGAAACGGAGTAGTAATGTTTGTTGCGTTTCGATCCAAAGAGAGTCGTGTCGTGTCGGGCCTACGGAAGGAATTGAGTAATGAATAGTCAACCGTTGTCGTCGTCGTCGTTGTTGTTGCTGTTGGTGAGTGTGTTCTCAGCTACTTCAGCTGCTGTCGCTGTTGCCGCTGCTGAGGAACCAATCGGCGTCGTGAGGACCGTAGGGCGGGGAGGTTGAGGTCAAGTCGGCGTTGTTCCGCCGGCAGACTATGGCCATGTTCCAACGGGCACACGCAGAGAGTGCGACTTAGGCATAGCAGCGCCTGGCCGGTTACAGCCTCCGAGGAGTCCATTTGCCATCTTGTTCAGTCACTCCACTCAACACGAACAGTACAAGCAACAGCGGCCGTAGCGGCTCTGTCCGCATTAACCGTAACAGTGGGGCGGTTTTTTAGTGGTCTTTTGCTTGTTCGTTTGTTTTGCGGCAGTTCTGCATAGACTGGGCATGGACCCCTTCTCTTTCTTGCACACGTGTATATTTATCTCTGCCTCTCTCTCTCTCTCTTTCTCTCTCCCTTCCATCTCCCTCTCTCTCTCTCTCTCTATATATATATATATATATTATTTTAAGGATTTTCCGTAAGGCTAATGCCCGTGTACGGTTTTTTTTTCATGTCATGGTTAATTTGTAATCCATTCCGGCATTTACCTTGTCTAAGTTGGAAACCATGCAAACCAATTTAAGCGTGGCCGATCTGCTCGGTATATATATATATATATATATATATAGAGCAGATCCTGAAACTCCCTTAACTGCGCGTCGCCTGACGACCTCTGTTCCAACGTCTATCAGCCCGTAGTAGTTAGTTAGGTTAGTAGTTAGTAGTAGTAGTCGAAAAGTCTTCCGTCAAACTACTATGGAGATGATGGCGATGACGATCATCATCATGGCCATCTCCATCATCAGTCGAATCACGGTGGTGTGGGGCTCAATGAATGAGTGAGCGAATGGGTGGGGTTGTAGCTAACTTTTCAGGCCGACCTGTCGTTGTCGTCGTCGTCGTCGTCGTCGTCGATGTCTCTGTCCTGTCTTGCGGATCGAGTAGGGTTGCAGTAGCAGCGGCAGCAGCAGCCGCAGCCATGTTGGAGGACACGGTGCCACCTCCACCGTGCTGCTGCTGCTGTTGTTGTTGGAGGAGCAGAAGGCAGGCAGATCCAGATCCATGCGCGTGCGCAACGAGGATCAACATAGCCGGAAATACGCCGCACATCTCATATGGGGGGGGAAGGGTGTATGGGTCCATGTTTGTATACACATCCGGCAGCACCGATGGACGTGTAGCAAGCATCCTAGCACAAGCCACACGAAAGGGGAACCACCGAAAGTGAGAGAGAGAGAAAGAGGGATTTGAGAGGTAAATAGTGAATGTGTGTGAGGGAGAGAGGAGGAATGGGAGAGTGTGTGAGAGAGAGAGGGAAATGAGGGGTGGGTAAGAGAGAGGAGAGCGAGAGAGAGAGAGAGGTACAGCCAAATAGACAGAAATAGGCCTCTGATACGGAGGACATCGAAAGAAACAGAACCATAACCAATAACAGCAACAACAACAACAACAACATTACGAACAAGACGCAGACGGCTGATACAGACAGACAGGGAACAGCAGGCAAACCAACAGACAGACACATAGACAGACAGATAGAGAGACATACAGACAACTGGAGGACAGAGGAGAAGGAAGGCTAAAGAGAAACCGTGAGACGTCGTGAGAACGTCCGTCGACGTACGTAGAGGATGACTATGACTATCAATCGATGGTGGATCGACTCACCAACCAACGAGCCAGGCCAGTCAGCCAGCGAACCACCGAACGAACAATGTATTAGGAACCACCCACACTAATCCCAGACACGTGCTTCGCGCGAGGACAGTGGTGGCGACGAGATGATGACAACGACGATGATAATACGCAGTGCTGTCGACGACTCCGTCGTGCCCGTTCTGTTGTGTATGTATCGGATTTGCAGCCTTACCTAGATTTAGGTTATATAATAGCAACAACAACAAGCGGCAACAACAACAACAACACCGACAACGGCAACAACTATAACAGCAACAACGGCAACAACTACAACAACAACGACGACGATGTCCACAACAATAAAAACAGCAGCAGCAGCAGCACATGAGCAGCAAAACATCGCCACCCACAATTCGACACTTCAGCACTGCAGCTAACAAATGATTGACCACTACCACCGCCACCGCCGCCGCCTCCTAAACATTGCTTGTGAACAGCCCATACATAGTAGTCATCAGTCGAGATTATGTTGATATATAAGTTTGAGTCATACGTGCATACATACATACCTACATACATTCATGCATAAAAGTAAGTGTATAACGTTTTCGGGCTGACCCTTAGCCCACGGGATTTAACGTCGAGCGACGGGACTGTGCTTTTCTTCGCATTGCTTCAGTGACGGACCTACACCGAAAATACGAATGGTGAGGGTGCAACGGTGGGGTTCGAACCCGCGCCCCACCTATGTGTCGTCTCCTCCGGTCGCGAGGCGCAGGCGAATGAATGCCTGATCCACCACCACGATACCGGGCTCGATTGCATCCAAGCATACATACTATACTACTACTACTACTATTACTGCTACACATACATATATTCGGACATACAAATGCATACACTACTACTACTACTACTAAAAATCCCTGCGCAAGTAAGCAGATTAGCAAACGGATTTGGATAGCAAAAGAGAAAGTGGAATATACAGCTTGTGTGACTCTAGTAGTGTTCGAAACAGCAGCAGCAGTTGAAACAGCACTGCCTACGGGCAAACTATGCAGCCACAAAACCAACAATGATGACGACGACGTCTATGACATTCCGTCTAGCAGCAGCAACAACAACAACAACAATAACGACAACATCGGCGACGACGACGACGGCAACAACAACGACAGCGACGGAACGAAAAGCTATATGAACGCCAACAAGAATGTCAACAGCTCTAGCAACAACAACAACAACAACAATCGCAACAACAGCTACAGCACTCGCTTATCATAGGAATAACAACAACGACAACAACAACAACAGCAACAGCAGCAGAAATGACGATGTTGTATAAAGGAAGGAGATTTGTTTCAATGATGTTTCGACTCTATTTTCCCCTTTCTGTCTCTCTATGCTAAGCCTCTCTCCTATCTCTCCTATCTCTTTCTCTCTCTCTCGGCTTGACAAAATCAGTCGAACTTCTCTTGTATTGTTTGTTGTTGGGTGTTCATTGGACGAGCGACTTAGCTCGCGGTTGGTGCTTGGTGATTGGTGCTTTCTCTGTTTGCTCAAAGACATGCTCGAAGTTTGCGTGCATTAACTTGTTGTGTGTATTGGTAGGTTGGTTGGTTGGTTAGTTGAGTGAATGGTTGAGAGGGTCGCTGGTTATTCGGCCGTCTTTCGGTCCGTTTTTGTTCGTAGACGGTGGTAGGATTGTACCATCGTCATCCATCGTGTGTCTGAATGTGTTTTGTGGTGGTGGTTATATGCTTGCGTTGAAACAACGCGCGTAGACCGTCCGTGTTGCTGTCGGTCGTGCTGGTGGTACTACGTTGTCAGTGCTGTTATTGCTATGTGTTGTTACTTTGTTGTTGCTGTTGTTGTTGCTGTTGTTGTTGTTGCTGGATAATGCTAGGATGACGTTGGTGTTGGGTGTATTTAACATTATTTAACATCGTTTCTGCTGCTATTGTTGTGGTGGTGGTGGTTGTTATTGTGGTGATTGTTGTTGCTGTTGTTGTTGGTGCTGCGGCGGCGTCAACTGATGGTGTTGGTTTATCGAATGGCGTTCGATGAGAAGGATGGCGTCGTTGATGAATAGCTTTCTCTCTCAGACACACACAGAAAGGCTGACAATCGACGATTATCTAGAGAAAATATGAGAGATATGACGACATACACGAGCATCGTTGACTGCTGGATATATATATATATATACTGTGATAACTATCTCGTGGAACACATGTGGAACAGTAACGCAAATGATGGCTGACACGTCGAAGACAGCCACAAATGAAAGCTTGTGTTCTTATGTAGAGAATCTTATTTCTATGTAGAGAGAATGGCTCCACTACTCGCTACCGAGAGCAAGATCATTTCGTTCAAGGAATTCGATTACACCTGTTGTGCTTGTATTGGTCATATACTAGTCACTCAACGGAATCACTCTACTATATATATATATATATATATATATATATATATATATATATATATATATATATATATATATATATATATATATATATAGCGCTGAATCACTCCTCTTACACGTTCAGGATCAGGTTCACCACAAACACGTATCGCGTGCCATTGGCATGCATACACGTCGATGTCAGTTGTCCTTATGGAAAAGCTGACACATCAACAAGACACAACAACAACACGTTATAACAACAACAACACCATCAGCGCTAAAACAACAATTCGAAATCTACGACTAACACACCGATTTATCGCTAGCGTCGCCGCCTCATCCACAACAACAACAGCAGCAGCAGCAAGCAACAACTACAACAACAGCAACAACAGCCACTCTAGAGTTGTGTTGTAACACCATCAGATATTAGCAACAACAACAACAACAACGACAACACTAACAGCAACAACAAGGACAACACTAACAGCAACAACGCACGTTGCTTCACAGCAACGTTAACTCCGCCGCCGTTATTGGATAACGGTTTTCCACGTGACACGAGTAGCCAGCCAACCACCAGCCTTAGTCTCTCGTTGAATGATGATGATGATGATGATGGTGATGATGAGAAGCGGCGGCGGGGGTGCCTTAATCCCACACCCCCCGCCTAAACCCCCGCCGTTATACCCCCACAAACGTAGATAGATACATGCAGACGAACACACAGACAGACAGATAGACAGACACATACCAGATCCACACAGAGTAACAACAGCTCCTCCTCCCCCTCCCCCCCCCCCCGCCATCCACACAATAGAGTCGTCGAGATTCACCGATTATAATAGGACAGACCCGCTATACACGACACACACACCCATCCTGACTGGCTGGCTGGCTGGCACTCAACCCAAGACAAGTGCGAACTACAACATCTCACGTAGGTTGTTGACCGAACAACATTTGCCAGCTTGGGTTGTTTAGTACGAAGACGACTTCTACTACTACTACTACTACTACTACTACTACTATTATGTTTAGTAGTCGCTGTAGACGCTGTAGTAGTCGCTGTAGTAGTATTCTGTGTATGATAGTTGTTCGACAGAACAGGGGACGAGAGTGTGCTACGGGCAATAATCGTGACAGGATCTCGATAAGCTACTGGCGTGGATCTTTTTTGGACATCATTTACAGTCTCTGTCTCTGTCTACGCGAGGAAGAGTTATTGTCGCGGCTGTTGTCGTTGTTGTTGTTATTGCTGATGTTGTTGGTGGTGGTGTTGTTGTTATTGCTGATGTTGTTGATGATGTTATTATTGTCGTTGTTGCTGTGATGATTATGAAAACGTTGTTCACCGTTAGTTGAGGTACGTTACGCGAGCGATCCCACGTGGGCTATAGAACAGCGTGTTGCTGCTGTGGTTGTGATTGTTGTTGCTGATGTTGTTGTTGTTGTTGTTGCCTGTTTTGGCGGTTGTTTCTGTGCGCGTGTTCCATGGTCCACCAGTTCGATGACACCAGGTTTTGCCGGTGTCAACCGTTTTATCGGCATAAGGCGACGACGGGAGTTAAATATGCCACTCAACGCTTATGCGTGGTGTCCTGTGCATAGGAGTCTAGGCATCACACACCGATGGCATCTTTGTCGGTTCTGCCTTACAATTGAAAATTGGTTAAAAACGCGAAATATTTTTGCTCCGTGTGTGTTCTTCCGCTGATATGGCCGTAATGGAGCAACCTGTTTTGTTTGGTGAAATAGGTGCGCTTGTAAACGAGCCGTATATATATATATATATATATATATATATATATATATATATATATAATTAGATCGGCAATAATTTTATGTTTATACAAACACATCCCCCACGTCCGACAGAACAAACTTACATGACAAACCTATATATATACACCATAATCCGTCTCAAATTTTAGGATCTAGTACAACTCGGCGAAACAGTATTTTTTTACAATGGAACAAGGGGCGAAAATGTTTTTTTTTAATGGGTAATTGAGTGTGAATGCCAATATATAGGAATTACAAAGAAATGTATTTCTTGAGAATTATCATCAATATAACATTTTTGTTCTTCTTTTAGCTGATCGACGTAGACTGCAATTAACCAAATTTAACAGCAACATTTTCCTCCAAACGCGCAGGTATGATTCGTTTGTCAAAAAGATGACGGGGCTCTCGCAATTGCAGTTTTAGTGTTGATATATCAGAATGAGAAGCTTGATACAACGTTTTTTAGTAGTATTGCTCTCACTCCAAAAGAAGACATTTTCGCCCCCTTGTTCCATTGGAAAAAAATGATTTTTTCACCAAGTGCTAGACTCCAAAGTTTGTTGAACAATTCTGGGAGACTCTACATATATATATATATATATATACGCAACGTCGTTGTCTTCCTGACTTAGCTGTCTCTATGCGTCAAGACTGATTGATTGAACGGTACAGCGGAGTTGTACTGTTCAATAAATTTGCAAGTTTTAATTCTAGTACGACAACGAATTTTGAACAGCTTGCCAGCTCGTGACACGACAACGAGCAGACGAAAAAGTGACTAAAGAGAGCCGTAACACACACAGCAGTGCTCACACGCGCGCACATCACTTGTCCCCATGATCGATTCATATTATTATTATTATTGGTGTTGTTATAATCATATCTGTTTCATCTTCGTTGCTTCATCGAGCGAGCAAAGTTCAAAGGCAGTTGTTAGCTTTGGTCAGCGCCGCTGGCATTGCCTCTAACCATCAGCGTGCCGTGCCGTATGAGGTGAAGGAGTTTGATCGTCCGATTATCGTTATAGCGGATCAGCGCTTAAGAGCTACTCTGCAGTCATTTGTTGTTGTTGTTGTTGTTGTTGTTGTTGTTGTTGCTAAAGTTGTTGTTGTTGTTGCTAAGTTGTTGTGCTACTGCTGCTGCTACTACTACTGTTGCTAAAACTATTGAATTGAGTGAAAGTAAAATAACACGTTAGCTTGACGTACAGACATTAACGACGCGCACTGTATCGAAGAAGGAGGATACGATTGAAGGCTGGAGCTACGATGTTTACGGTGGTTGGTTAAGGATTTTTTACCTATGAGCATTACTACTTGCTTTGAGTGAGGGTACTACTCTAGCTGCTGCTGCTGCAGCTGTTGTTGCTTCTGAATGGTAGAAGTGGCTCAATTTGCTTTGACCGAAGTCGTCGCCTATTGTTTTCCTATTGTGTGTATGTTGTCTCGTTCATCTAGTGAAGGCCACTACCCACTACCCACAACAACAACAACAACAACAGCAACAACAACAACAGCAACAACAACAACAACAGCAACAACAACAACATGTCCGGCTCTCGGCGCGTTAAAAAGATAGATACACCTCAGCTGTGGCGAGTTCCGCGTGAGTAGCGGCCGCCGTGAATGATGGTCTTCTCCGGTCTCCAACCAATGTGCACGCTGCTACGGTGTCCCACTGTCAGCTTCAGCTTCAAAATCAAATAAACCAACAAGCAGATAAACACACGTCAAGGATTACAAGCACGCAACAACGTTGAACTACTGTTACGAACTGTAAACGGCCGACACGGCCGACACGGCCGACACGGTATCTGTGGTCGTCTCGGTTTGTTGTTGCTGCGGTTGTTGTTGTTGTTGCGATTGTTGTTGTTGTTGCGATTGTTGTTGTTGTTGTTATTGTTGTTGTGGCTGTCATTAAGCATCACAACCGATGGTAGGCGACCCTAGGTGTTATTGCCGTAGTTGTGAAGGTGCTGCTGCTGCTGCTGATGATGATAAGCCACGTTAATGATGACGATTATGATGATGATGATGATGCTGTTAGAAATGTTGATGGTGACGTTGGAGGTGGTGTTGATGGCGGTGTTGGTGGTGTTGATGGTGATGTTGTCTTCATCGCCGGTCGACTTCTGACTTTTCCTGTTTATCTAGCCACTTGATCTCGAGCTCGGTGTTTCGAAGATCTTTCCCTCTGTCTTTCTGTCTCGTGGACTCGTGTGTTCACCCTGGTCGCCTGCGGCGTCCACGATCCTGCAGCCACCGCGACGGCACGATTAGAGAGATTGAGAGACAAAAATCTCTCTCTCTGGCCGCTCCCGTGATTGTGGTGCTGCAGCACAACAGCAGTACAAAGCCACCGAGGTAAGGGGCACACTCCTAACGTTTGCATCGCTTGATTCGCTGCCGAAAACTGGAATCGTGGTGGTGGGTCCGCTGTAGCGATAGCGGATTCATCGGAATTATCATCAACATCACCATCACCATTACGACTACTACCATCATTCCCATCATCATCATCAGCACCGCCATTTTCATCGTTTTCATCATCTTCATCGCCGCACCCAGCGATGGAAAGAAGTGGCCCTCGAGTGGCTAAAAAAAAAGCTATGGAAAGTGATCTCGTCATGATCGAGTGGCCAAAAAAAAGAGATTGAAAGTGATCGTCATCATCCAGTGGCAAACGAAAAGTGATGGAAAGTGGTTGTCATCATCGAGTGACAAAAAAAACGCGGTAAAGCTATAAACGGCACTATCCTATCCTATCCTAAACAGCCGCAGCAGCAGGAGCAGGAAAACTTGCAGGAGTAGAGTATATGGGTAGTTAATTGTCGAACTAGTCTGTAATGTCAAGAATGGGCGACAATTAAGCAATGATTACGAGGAAGACGACGACGATGATGATAATATGGCGGCCGGATGCTAATAAAGACAATGACGTCAATAAAGACGAAGTCGTAGCAGATGACGAAAACGTCGTTGTTGTTGTTGCTGTTGCTGTCATTGTTGTTGCTATCGTTGCTGTGCTGTCATTGTGTTGTAATGCTATCGTTGCTGCTGCTGTTGTTGTTGTTGTTGTTGCCTGCTGTTGTAGTTTGTATTATAATGCTATCGTTGCTGCTGTTGTTGTCGTTGGTTGTTGTTGCTATCGTGTTGTTGTTATTGTTGCTATCGTTGTGGTTGTCGATGTCGTCGTGTTGTTTTTATTGTTTTGTTGTTGTTGTTGTTGTCTGTCGATGTCGCTATCGATGACCATCGACTGCCGGGAGAAAAGGGTTGACCCAGTGACGACGAGTGATTTATCATCAGCTGCAACCACTACAGCACACAGAGGCACTACTGGCATACCAACCATCACCATACACCTACCAACCACCACGAGGAGCGCCAGAACCGGCAGTAACAACAACTGCTTGTTGTTTGCTGACGCAATGATGCTGCTGCTGCTGCTATTATGGGAGACGGTAGCTAGCTAGACAAACGGGGAGAGACATTGCGAATGTATGTCGTCGATTGTTGGTGCGTGTTGTTGGTTGGTTGATTGGTTGGTCGGCTGGTTGGATGGCTGCCAGCAGCTGCTGATGGTGGTGGTTGTGGCAAGGAGGGGAGGCATGTTGTTTATTCGGTGTTTCTTTCGTTCAGACGCTTTCCCCATCGCCCTCCCACCCGCGCGCCCGTTCGCCCGGCCGCCCGTACGTCCGTCCACCCTCCAGGCTGCCTGTCTGTCTCTGTGTGTTTGGGTGGTTTTCGGTACTGAATAAAGTCTATAGCAGTACGACTACAACATTACTTCTACTATTACTACTACTTCTACTACTATTCTACTACTACTACTGCTACTACTACTATTATACTATATTATATAGCAGCAGCAGCAGCAACAACAACAACAACAGAAGCAGTGGCAGCGATTCAGCAACGACGAGGTCTTCGGACCGGTTCGGCCAATGAAGAACGATTGAAGAAAACGACTGACTCTGCCATAGACGAATAGAGCCTACAGTACACAACAACTACCAGACAGACGACCGAAAGAACGACCGATCAACCGACCGACCGACCAGTGAGAGTGAAACGAACCAACCAGCGAGACACACGAACTGCTGCGATCATCAGCATCATCATTGACGGCCTCTCACAGCACCGAAACCCAGTACCGTCACCAAAATCAACACAACAACAACAGCTGTTGTTACTGTTGCTGCCAGTACAGTTGCACCAGTTGCTGAAGCGGAAGCAACAACAGCAGCAGCAGCAGCACAAAAGCAGCGACGGCAGTAGCGGCAGATCATCTTCCTTTGTCGCAAAAGTTCGTCGTCACAGACAAGTAGTTATCGTAGTCGTAGAAGTAGTCGTAGTAGTAATAGTTGTAGTCGTAGAAGTAGTCGTAGTAGTAATAGTTGTAGTCGTAGTAGTAATAGTAGTAATAGTTATCGCGTTACGTAAACTAACTCGTAACTCATTTGGTACTTACTAGTTGAACTGTATGTAGTCAGTCGTGGTGGCTGTCTGACGTGGTTGTCGTCGTCGTCTTGGTCAATGTGGTGGTAGATCATTGTGTGAAAAGATTGATTGTGTGAACAGAGCTTCGAACTCACAGTGCTTCAGTGGTGCTGGTGAAGCTGGTCCAGTTGCTTCTACTGCTGTTGTTGCTGTTGTTGTTGTGAGTTTTGCTGTTGTTGCTTTGTTGTCAGTCTTGTTATTGTTGCTACTGCTGCTGCTGCCGTTGTTGTTGTTGTTGTTGTTGTTGCTCTTGTTGTTGTTTTGTATTTAGTGTCATTATTGTAAACGCTACTGTTGTTGTTTTGTCGTTAGTGTTATTGCTGCGTTGTTGTAAATGTTGCGGTTGTTGTTGTCGTTTTGTTGTTAGTGTTATTGTTGCTGTTTTTGTTGTAGTTATGGTTTCTATTGCTGCTGCTGCTGTTGTTGTTATCATTGTTGCGAGTGTTGCTGCTCGGCGGTTGTAGTATACTAAAAGCTCTAAATAGTCATAATTATGACTGTTACCTCTGCCGCAGTCGTTTTCACTATTCATGACTTAACTAACCTATCACATAATAAACATCTAGCTTGTTAGTACTGGTGTTGCTCCTACTGCCGCGGGTTTTTTCGACGTTTTCGTGGTACTGGTACTGTTGGTGGTGGTGGTGATGACAGTATTACTTCTGCTGCTGCTGCTGTTTATACTGTTGTCGTCACCACTGTCCTTGGTGGCATGACTATGACACCACGTACTCTGACTTCGACTATAGACGATTCTTCGTCCGGCCTTCTGCATCACACGCAGTGAACACAGTAATGTAACAGTGACAACACAATCAGAACCACAACAACAGCAACCAAGAAAAAGACAATACAACAAACAAAGACAATAATAAAAGTAACAACAACAACAACCTCAGCAACAACAACAATAAGCACAACAACTACTACTACAACATCAACAACAACAACAACAACAATAACAACTACAACACCAACGACAAGAACACCAATAACGAAACAGTTCATTGCCCCATTTCCACAGACGGGGACTACTGGTTTACAGATTGTCGACGATTGAACAGCAGCAGCAACAACGACGACGCTGCTGCTGCTGCTGCAGCCACCACCGTAGCCGGCTATTGCTGTAGCTCGTGGAACACCTGCCTCGACTAGCAACGGTGACGGTTGTGACGGACGGTGCTGGTGGTGCGTTTGGTGTTGCCACCGTGGGGCGAACAGTGGCCATAATACCCAGGCGTGACGCGGATGACATTAGTCAGATCAGTCAGTGAGCAAGCAAGCGAGCGAGCGAGTCAGCTAGCCAGTCCCTCCTCATTCACGCACTATTTACCCACCGCATCGGATCGAATCGGAGTGGCGACGTGAAGCAGAGTGGCGAAGCATCGTCAGATAATCGTCAGGAGATCAGCAACCATCGACACCATCGACGTTGGTTTGTGTGAATCTCGAGGAATTCGTTTGATTTCGATTTCGGTTTATCGATGACGTTCGTCATTCAATCCGTCTCATGGTGGTGTCGCTCATGACGGTGATGGTGACGGTTACGCGGTTGACGACGACAACGACGACTACGATGATGATGATGCTTATACAACCACTTTCGTCTATGACAATCTGCTAGAGAATAAGTGTCAAGAGTTCTGTCGCTGTGTCGAGGTTAACGATTGACCATTGCGAATTAGCAGCAGCACCACCAACGACAACAACAACAGCTGTAACAGCAGAACCAGCAACAACAACAACAACAAGAACAACAACAACAACAAGAACACGTGCTACTATTGCTAGACATACTGCGACAAAGGAGCCGATTCGTGCCAGTTAAGTGCGCGTGAGTCTTTTTTCTGCCGAAACGTGTGTCCTCCTAACCTGACCGGCCGGTGTTCCCCTCGGCGGATGTGTTGGCAGATCCTAGCCAGATCATCTCTCGGATATTGTTGACGACGACGACGGCAACAACAACAACAACAACACTAGCGGCAACAACAACAATAGCAGTAACAGTAACAACAACAACAACAGCAGTAACAGTAGCGGCAACAACATGTCGCATTGGATTGTACGCGATGGCTGGTACCAGGGCAGCACGCTTCTGCAGCCGGTCGCCGAGGTGCTCGGCGTGCAGTTGGACAAGTTCAACTACATTGTGGCCGGATTCAGCTGCATCTTGTTCGGCAGCGTCTATCGGGTGGCGTTACATCCGTCCATCGTGACGCCGCTAGCCCGAAAGCTGTACACGATCGGCATGGGGGTGGCGATCCTCTACTTCTGCTTCGGCATCGACATCAAGCACATGGCTCTACAGACGCTGATCAGCTACCTGCTGATGGTTTTCTGCGACATCGAGTCGCTGCCCCGCGTCACGCTCGCCGTCAACCTCGCCTATCAGAGCATCATGCACGCCCAACGCATGTACTACGACTACGAAGGCTACACACTGGACATTACCGGTAAGTCAGCTCAGCGAAGGGGGGGGGTTTTCGCGGCCAGTCGCTGCGCTCCCTAGTTCCACTACTAGATCCTAGTTCTAATTGCTCATATACACCCGCATCATATGTATATATATATATATATATATATATATATATATATATATATATATATATATATATATATATATATATATATATATATATATATATATATATATATATATATATAAGCAAGATGGCTTAGTGGCAAAGCCTTTGCCTTGCATTCGGAAGGACTGGGCTCGAGACCTAGACCGGCCACTCTTAAATTGGTTTGCATGGTTTCCAATTTAGACAAGGTAAATGCCGGAGTGGACTAAAATTAGCCATCACATGAAAAAACCGTACACGGGCAATAGCCTTACGGAAAATCTTTTAAAAAATATATATATATATTTATATCGTTTCAACATCACCCCGCCGTAAGCGCATTGCATAACCATTGTCTGGCAGGAGGCGGATGGGAAGGGGGCGTTCATCTTTAGTTGCCGTCGTCGCTGGAAAGGGGTTCGCAGGTTATTATTTCCAGCAGATGCTGCCGCTACACTGCCACGCCGTCACCAGTTTTGCCTCTGTTGGTGGTGGTGGTGGTTGCGATGGTTAACGTAGTGAAAGAGCTCTGTGATGTTATCGATGCGGTGGGCTTCTGCGGCGGCTTAGGGTCCGGGGTCAGCTCGCTCTGTGTGATTTCCTCGCTGTAGGGTAGCCGTGCTCTGCGCTGTCAATCTACTGCCACCTTTCTCTTGGGTTGGCTTGTCGCTTCTCAAAGTTTTTCAGACGATTGTCTGTTCGGTTTGCGTCTCTGTCTGGCCGCATTACAAGCGCATGTACTCGTGAATCTAGACTCGTTTGGCTATTACGTAGATCTAGCCAGTATTTCGATTGACGAGCGATTTTGGTGTGCAGCTAAGATATATGTACAGCGTTGGTGGCCTTCTCACGAGCCTGCTTTTTGGGCCCGTGCGTAATCGTAGGGTCATCCAGATGTTCCGAGAGACTGTAGGTGCGTTTCGAAACGAACAGTTGTGAGCGATCTGTTTCCGCCAACGATCTACAAGGATTTCGAAATTATATAGCCATTGATTCAATTATTTTTAGCTGCTAACACAAGACTTTTCTGTAATTGCCGTTGTCGTTGCTACCGGGAAACGGCACGTGGAACAACATATCCGTGTGTTGAACCATAAAGCAAATACTTTCACCCATCGCGTTGTATTTCGCTGTCTATTCTGCTTTTACCGCCCTCCCCCCCTCCCCCGTCTTCGGCATCTTAATTGAAACATTACTATCGGTCATGATCTCCGCTCAACGTTACTCACTGCTAATTAACATTTTTATCTTGCTTAATAGACGAAACCGCCCTTATATATTAAATAAAATATTCTCTTTTAGTGTACAATGTACAAGCTAACGCATATAACAGCCTTCTCGTCTCAGGTCTCAGATAGGTCTCGATCAGCAGATCATTGTAGCTCTCGACAGCCGAGTTTTTATCAGTGGCGAGGCTCATGGTAACTTTTTAGCGCTCTCTTTTGAGTGACCTTGACACGGGTCTTCGCTTCTGGTGTGATAAATGAGAACAGTCACATCTAATCCTATGGGTATGTGGGCCATTCAGTCAGTTGTTGACCTGATCTTCTTGGACGAAATACACGTACTTTTCCCGTACGTTGGCTGCGAGCAATAGCCGATTTCCGCACTGCTCCCCGAAGGTTGGTGAGTGCCTGGTTTATTGGTGGTAACCAGAGGCCCACGCCCGGCATTATCTTGCAGAGTGCATCTGTCGTCTTCGCCTCCGCGGGCAGGTAAAGTCTCGCGTTCTTCTGCTTGGGATTGTTACCGTTTGGTGAGAGTTCCCGCGCTGCTCCAGTTATACTCGGGCTAACCGGCACTCGCAACATTTCTACTGTTGTTGGGACTCTCACTGTGCCAACAACAGTAGGAAAACGGGAGATCGCGTTTCGTGCGAGCGTTTTCGAACGATTCTATATATATATATATATATATATATATATATATATATATATATATATATATATATATATATATATGTATATATATAAAATATTGTGATGATTTATTAATCATTTACAATACGTTTGCACACACGGCAGTGCTTAAACATATATATATATATATATAAATTGGATGCTTAGCTTTTGCTCCAGCAATGGCTGAGTCTCAGCCCGTAATTGACGATTTTATAAATAGAAAATAAAATTTCAACAATAGCTTATATACCTATATATATATATATATATATATATATATATATAAGTCCCTCCTTCAAGGAGACATGCAGCGAACAGATTGGCAACAAGCTTAACGCTTAACGCGCGCACGCTGTAACTATAGCATCATCATCATCATCATCATCATTATCAGCAGCAACAACGGCAAGGGCTGCGGCGACGGCGGCGCTGCTATTGCAGACAGTGAGTGACAGTGCCGCCAGCATGGGTAGAAGCCGACATACGTACATGGCCACGCCGTTGCGAACGCGGGCCACTGACCTCGGCATCTGCTGCGCCTTGCTGGCCGCCGCCACCGCCGCCGCCTTGGCTAATGGCCGCCGAACGAATCTTGTTGATGTTATTGCTGTTGCTGTTGATGTTATTGCTGTTGCTGTTGTTGTTGCTGCTGCTGCATTGGCTGACCCACTCACCCAGTCGGCGGGCAGTGTCGCCACTTCAGTCTTCTGGCCATGCGCGTTCGTTCGGCCCGCTGGCTGCGATGAAATAACCCACTGGACAATAGTGCTGCCGTGTAGTTCCGGCGTAATCGCTGCACCACCACCACCAGCAGCAGTAGCAGCCGCCGTGCGCGAACCGCGCCATAATTCAAATTTTGTTTTTTTTTGCGATGACGAAAACGAAGGCGGCGATGATGATGATTATGATGATGGTGGTGGTGATGGTGGTGGTGATGATGACGATGATGTTGACGATTAGCTGTTGCATGGTCAATTCACACGATACAGCAGGCTATGCAAGCCAGTTTCGCAATCCGCGGTGATATCGCTTGCCGGATACATTACCGCCACACACACATATATATATATATATATATATATATATATATATATATATATATATATATATATATATATATATATATATATATATATATATATATATATATATATATATATATATATATATATATATATATATATATATATATATATACATTATTCCTTTCCCGTTCATTCTGCTCGTGCTTGGTTATATGTTTACCACTGATTTGCTGCACATCAAACAAAAGAAGTCTGTGCCGCAACGTGAGCGATAATCAGGGTAAGGGGTTGCATACCGGCGTAGCCGATAGAAAATCCTGTAAACAAGCGATGTAGTCATTGTGTAGTTCCGAACAACACGATAATGGCAGTAAGTATTGTGGTCGGCGTCGAGAGTTCCTCTTCTGCTAAGTACTTTCTCTGAGGTGCGCTGCATACATACATCTATCTCTACATATACCAGGAACTTCCTTGACACTAAGAGGATAATCGTCGTACTGTCAGACCGGTTTCCTGCTTTCGAGGATTAGCCCTGTGGCTCAAGCGTCGCAGGCAATCCAGTCGAACGAATGACACTCGACCAATAACAGTGG
The DNA here is from genome assembly GCA_003439945.1 of Dermanyssus gallinae. Lineage (NCBI taxonomy): Eukaryota > Metazoa > Arthropoda > Arachnida > Mesostigmata > Dermanyssidae > Dermanyssus > Dermanyssus gallinae. Next base: position 62,578 of record QVRM01002852.1, read on the forward strand.
TCGTTACGCCCCGCCGCACAGCCACCGTTATTATGGGTGCTTGATAACGGATCATGTGTGCCAATAATGTGTCCACCGAATCTCCACATATGCACTGGCGCGCGCAGGCAGCTCTACCAAGGTTGCGCCTGCCTAGTCGAATGAGGTCATGATGTGTCATTATAAGGCGAACAGATGAAGTTCTTTTCAAATAGCAACGGAGCACCCGCATATCTTTTAAACGAACGCTTCTAGGTCGGTCTCGCCGTGGTGTAGGGGACTAGTGGTGCGCTAGTCATGATTGTTGTCTATCATCTACCGGGGTGTCGCCGGTTCACGATCCCTGTTGTTGATCGAATTTTCTTTGAGCGATGCTCATTGAGAATAGATGATAAGCCATACCGCTGAGAATCAGCGCGGCCTTGCTGCCAAAATAACTGTTGGGGAAACCCTAGATACCTCGGCATGTTCGGCCCTTGGTGCATTGAAGAGATATGCCTCATGAATGAGTTCCAAGCCCGCCTGTCTCTAACATTATAATCTTACTCCATTAGCATGGGAACTTCGTGGCTTTGTTCCAATGCTGTCTTTCGACTGTGGTCACCACAATCAGTATGCGGGCAGGCTTGGGAGGCTACGACAAGTTTAGCGGTACAGGCTATATACATATATATATATATATATATATATATATATATAATATACATATATAAATATATATATATATATATATATATATATATATATATATATATATATACAAAATAGACTCAGTACAAAACCTCTGTCGGTAGTGCCACTATTATTGATTAGGTTGACGTTACGGTTGCTTCTGTCGCTATTAGTGGACGATATATTGACGGCGACACGCCACAGACACAGACGCGTACCCGCTCTAATGTTTGATTGTACCTATTCCAGGCGCTCTCATGATGCTTACCCAACGGCTGACGAGTTTAGCGTTCAGCCTTCGTGATGGCCACTTTCCGAATAAGTGTGTGCCGTACATGCTCAAGACAGCCGTCAAGACGAAACCCGACGTCATCACGTATTTCGCGTACGCGTTCGATTTCCACATGATCCTATGCGGGCCACTGATTCCGTTCCGCGAATTCGAAGCGGTTACGAATGGAACCAACTTCGACGAGAGGAGACGCTTCCACGACAAGCACCGAGGAGATGAGGCTTCGACGACGAATTCCTCAATGAAGCCTCGGTCCGCCAACCCCCGCCACTGCCTCGACGATCCTAACCCGACACCGTACGTGCTTAAGCGGACGTTCTACTGCTTCCTGTGCGTCGCTATGGTGATGCTCGTCGTGCCCCGGTTTCGGCTCGACTTTCTGTTCTCGGACGAGTTCACCAGCCAGCTGATGCCGGTCAAGCTGTTCTGGCTGTTCGTCTACACGGCGCTGACCCGCCAACAGTACTACCTCATCTGGAAGATGGCCGAGGCCATCTGCAACTCGTCGAACTTCGGCTATCGCTTCGTCGACGGCGAAGACCGCTGGGACGGCTGCACGAACGTCGACATCTGGGGCGTCGAGACGGCGATCTCGCAGCGCGACGGCCTCGCCGCCTGGAACAAGTCGACCCAGCAGTGGCTGCGGAGCATCTGCTACGATCGCGTCGCGTCGAACAAGACGCTCATGACGTTCTTCTTGTCGGCGGCGTGGCACGGCTTCTACCCGGGCTACTATCTGACGTTCATGACGCTCGCCGTCCAGACGCTGGCCGCGCGCAACGTCCGCCGAAGCATTCGGCCGCTGTTCCAACGGTCGCGGACCAGCCAGCTGCTCTGGGACGGCATCACGTTCGTGACGACGATCATCGGCTTTGCGTACGCGACGATACCGTTCATTTTGCTGAGCTTCGGCAAGTCGGTGTCGATGTGGTCGCAAGTCTACTTCTGCGGTCACGTCTTCAGCGCGCTGGCGATCTTCGTTCTGCCGAAGGTGATTCCCGCTCGGAACGGTTCGGCGACAAACTCTCGATCGACAAACTCGATCGCCCCCGACGCCGCTGATAGCAATAAGGTCGTCGTAGGTCGGTCTGATGCCGAGTCAAAAACGACGACAATAGCAGCCACCGAAACTCCCGTACCCCTCTCTCAGTCACATCTTGGAACTCCGGGATTCAGGCAGGGTTGAGCTGACTCCAGACTGACTCACAAACCTTCAAGACATCCAACTAAGCACTTTTCGTTGTTGTCCCCCCCCCGCCCCGCTAGTGATTAGGCTAGCTGCAATATACGGGATTTCAGTGGGGCAAAAAAGAAGCACACTTATTGCTGCTCTGTTCCCTTCTTCCTCCATTTCTCCGTTCTCTTCTACGTCTTCCTTCGTCTTTGGCAAAATCGAGTGTGAGACTGGAGGGTTGAAGAGCTTCGATGAGAGCGCGTGTCGACTGATTAGCGCTCCCCCTCCCACCCCTGCCTTTGACCTCTGCTCGGCGACAATAGCAATTTCAGAAAAGTACCACGGGAAGAATACAGAGACGAGACAAGACAAGATAAGAGTCCGGCACGAGTCCGGAATTGATTGGTCGTTCAAATGTCGTGCGGACAGAAACCTCTTATAGTGATGCTATGACAACGGTTAAACAAAGTTAGAAGACGATTTGTAGCTGCTGCATCCGTAGTAGAAGTAGTAGTAGTGATCGTGTATGTTTGTTAAGGCTGCCGCTGCTGCCGCCGCCGCCGCTTGCAGATGATGAATAGGTGAATGGCTGGGTGAATGCATGCAAGCGCCAGGTCAACCGTGTTAACAAGCCTCGAGAGTTTTGCGTTAGAGCAAGATCCGTGTACAGATCTCGAGCGTACGATGATGTTATGATGAGAGTTGATGTTGATGGTGTGTGTGATGGTGGTTGCAGACAGTTGCAGTAGCCACAGTAGGCTGTCGTATTCTCTTGTTGTTTGTGTTCTTTATGGCGGTGTCTGGCTGGGCCGCCTCATGGTGCGCGTTATCAGCCAGCTCAGCTCAATAGCTCTCTATACGTGTCGTTCGTTGTTTGTAGAAATCGCGGCAATACAATACGGCACCAGCGATACACAACATAGGCTGTAGACAGTTGGGCCGCGACTGACTTCGAGAGCCTTTTCAACAATGAGTTCGATTTGTTCTCGAAGTTCCACGTCGACGAGAGTCGTCGTCATCATCTTCAAGCAGCAGCCCAGACTCACAAAGTGTCGGAACTGTCGGGCAGAGAACGACGAGTGGGATATAGTATATGTACGCGTTATTCCGCTGTCAGCCGTCCTCGACGGACGGGTGTTTTTATGTACATTAAAGACTTCCGAGTCTACTATATATATATATATATATATATATACATAAATGTGTCCTATTTTACTGCACGATATTCGATTGTACGCGGTAAGTGTACAATAGTTTCGATAGTTACAATAGCTACAATAGGTTCGATAGTAAGTAATACCAATCAGGTACCCCAGTGTGTCGTGGTCGTAAGCCGTGGTTCGGTCGCCGTTCGGCGCGAAAACTTGAAGCGATTGCAGTACAGTACTATATTTCAGCGCTGTGGGCGGCGTGGCCGTGATTGGTGACAACAATTCAAGAAACAGTGAGCTTAAGTCACTAGGTACCACCACCAGCCACAGCGGAAATCAAAGTACGCATGTAATTAAATTTGTTATTTACAATATTATATGAAAACACAGTTATATCGATAAAAATAATTAGTATCGATCATTCATTAGTATTGTTACTACGACGATTTGTTTACTTGCGTTAGCAAGGTTTACTTGTCATCCATGATCCAAGATGATAGTTGTGCGATTGAGTAATGCATTAATTGAAAGTAAGTTGCGCTAAAACCATAAATCTACAAAGTGGTGTAGCTCTGATTAAAATGCTCTTACATATGCGTCTGTTTATGCTTGTTGTGTGTGGCGTGTACGTTTTTTTTCTCTCGAAAGTTGGCTTCCCACGAGCGAGACGAAATTTGATCGGATCGGTTTAAGTAAAATTATTCATTCTTGTCAGCATGTAGTTTTCGTTTTGAGAATTGAGGCTGGTATAAACACATGTGATTTCGTTTAACGCCCTCGTGAAAATCGTGGGTGGATGTGGCCTGGCTATTTTGAGGCGCTTATGGGAAGCCGCCAAATACGACGGACGACGACAACGACGTCTTCCTGAAAAGCGTTGTTGGACAGGCGGAATTGTGGGAAGGGCATGTGTTCTCTCAAGCGCTCGACTGTTCAATGACTTTTCTCGCTAAAAATAGAACGGTAGAAAATAGCGTCTCCATTCTGACGTCGATGAGAATCTCCATATTAATCACCAGAAAACTCTACCTCTTTCTCTGCTTCCATTGCTCTCGTTTATTTTTTTCCCTGGAGATTTCCGTCTTCTACCATCACCTCGGATGCGGGGGCGGCCATGGCTTCGTTGAACGGGCAAGCAGTTTGCAGTTCCAGACATCCACCCATTCGAAGCCGATGATGATAATAATGCCGACTTACATTTGGATTTGACTTTGATGCTAAAAGTGTGCACAGTATTTTTATCTTGCCAATAACAAGGCGGATCAGAGGCGAATGTCTGACCCACTTGTCAGACTACAATTGTAAGAGCCAACGACGAACACGTTTGTTGGTCGGGTTCACTTTGACGTTTTGGTTGTCTCCGAATCGAAATATAGGCACGTTATTGTTGTATGACAGACTCAGCAAAAGGTATTCTGTCTACCAACTCTACAGTTCTACTTTTCTCTTTATCGGATGGGCAAATTTATGACGCTCAATTAACTAAACGGGTCCTGAAACCAAATGACGCCAAAACGCTCGAATTGTGGTAAAATCTCTGTTGTTGATCGCGAATGTTTTGAGTGCAGGCAAACAACTCTAAAAGCTCGAAATGCACGCATTCCTATTCACAGATACTCATTGCGCGTTTCCGTTTTTCTAAGCACATATTTGTAACAATTTATTTTTCAGTCAAACAATTGACTGAAAAAATTATGATTTCATATATATATATACATATGTTTTGTTAAAATTGCCGGGATGCTAAGGAAAGTTGACGATTGTGATCAACAGTCTAATCGTACGTCTTATTACTAGACGACAAACTAGAAAAAAATATATTTACTCGACTGGGGCAGGCATCTGACTAAGTTTTCTGACAGCCTAATTGGGATGTATCGCATGTCAGATAGTAGTATCGAGGGAAGGGTTATCGTGTGTGTTTAAATTATTAAACACACGCGATGAAGAACGTTAATAGAATGTTTGGCGTTTTCTTTATGGTCCACGAAATTGCGCGTTACGACACGAGTTAAGACATTATAAATCAGAACAAGAATCTAGGTATGCAATTGCATGATTAACTGAAGAAAAATAAGAACATTTAAAAGACAGCTTCCTTTTTACTGATAAAGAAATGTTGTGGGAAATTTTCCAGTAAGAGAGGCTAGCCTGAATATGTAGTGTTTGGCGTCGACCATGGTGAATGCATGGCGCTGCGTCGACTAGCGGTGAGCAGTAACATTATGAAGTAAATGAGAAAAACTGAATATTCGCACAGTTTATACAGAGAATGCTAAATTGTATAAGTTACACAACTAACGTGGTCAAAGAACCTTGATAATGTTTTCTGAATTATGAATGACGATTATTGACACATTCATTGATTAAGCAATTATCATTTAGAGGATACTGAAACTTGAAGGGTGAGTTAGAAATGGTAACATTTAAATGAATATAATGCACTTCGAGCGCTAGGTTAACTTTGCGAAATTTTAGCTTTACCCCTGTGATTTAGTTGTTTTAAAAGACTGAATTTGTTAGCGTTGATGGCTAATCGAAGTAATGATATTCTCTAGCCCATGGATCTGGTGATAGGGACAACGGCAAGACGCATTTTGGAGCAATTTTGAGACCCTTACTGCTTCCATACGTGGGACGGAGCGAGAGAATCTCTATATAGTTATACCATGAGATTATGAACTTTATTTCAGCAGAATTTTAGCACGACCGGTCTAGACCCGCGTGCTTTGCGTAAGTTGCGACGTTCTCTGTAAGAGAAGGTCTATTCCAATATGGACGGCTGTGTTATTTTAACATAAACATTTAGGCTGTGTGTCAAGAAAACCGAGCAATATGGCTTAGTGGCAAAGCCTTTGCCTTGCATTTGGGAGGACTGGGTTCGAGACCCAGACCGGCCACTCTTAAATTGGTTTGCATGGTTTCCAATTTAGACAAGGTAAATGCCGGAGTGGATTAAAATTAGCCATGACATGAAAAAAAAAACCGTACACGGGCAATTGCCTTACGGAAAAATTGAAAAAAAAAGCTGTGCGTCAAGAAAACAACGTCCATCATGCTAAAAGTATATATATATAAACAACCTTCTTAAAAGATGTTTATAGTCGTATCCCGCCAAGGTTTAACTTGATAAAGCCATGACATCCTCTCTCTCTCTCTATATATAAAGGATGTCGCGGCTTTATCAAGTTAAACCTTGGCAGGATATAACTATAAACATATCTAAAGAAGGTTGTTTTTAATTCTAAACTATCATTCGTACGCTTCGGGCTTGAAATCGCGGTAAGGCATATCTTCAACGCACCGCGGGCCGCACTTCTTACGATCTCTACTCGTTGTGTGCTTGTAGCAGCATGGCCGCTGACTCTCTTTCGCGGTATGGTCGATCGCCTATTCGCAATGAACATCCTCAAAGCAAATTCGGCGGCCGAAGGAAAACTTTGGAAGGAACGTATCCGGCCTGCGTTTTTCATGCGTCATCATATCTTGTATCCAATGAGAGTTTGTATGTTCAAGTAAACAATGCAAACAAGCATCAGTCACGGCCGTGCGAGCAACTGCGTCTCAGGAAAGATTTCAGCAAAGATTGTTCTATTCAGGAAAGCTTTTAGCAAAGATTGTTCTATTCAGGAAAGATTTCAGCAAAGATTGTTCTATTGTTTCAGCTATTGTTCACGCTCTTTGCGCTAAATGTACTCTATCGAGCAGGACAAAGCAAGATTTCGAGCATTATATGCAGGTCATGCATGCGGTGTCTAGTAAAGGAGAGCGAATAGCAGCATACTTAAACAGGGGGAGAGCCAAACAGTGACACCGGAAGTTTATCTTTTCGATTTTCTGCGACTACTTTTGTGTAACCGTGAATAAATTCCGTATCTTATGGTTTGCCAAACCTGTTTCATGGTGAAGCACGGCGCGCTCGCTCAAATCCTCTGGGTCACCACTCTGTGGGGGGGGGGGGGGCATTACTGAGCGCAAGTCTAACGAACCTCTTCACATACTAGTAGAACATACTCTTTACTTCCTACCAGATCTTGCTAGGCAAATCTTGCTTCTAAGCAAAAAACTGAACTTGTCAAAGTGTCGAATTGAAGCGGCGGTTAACACAATGGGCGTTTGCATTAATAGCATATGTTCGTACAGATCGTCCCTGCCGGCACATGCAAAACATTTCGTCTAAGCAGTTGCTTCCATTTGAGTACAGCATTTAAACCAAGTGAGGTCAGTTGGTCCGGATTAAGACACGACACCATATATATATATATATATATATATGCGTTGGTTACTGAAGTGAACAAGTGCTCGATGACTAATGTGTTCTGTTACGTGCGGTACTTCTGTTACGTGAGTGACATTCTTATGTGTATTACGCCCATTGATGGTCTCCTGTTTAGTAATCTTATCGTCGCTTAAACAGGCCGTTAAGGGATTTGTCGATTATGTGGGTGGTTCATTCATTATTGTTGTCGTCGTTCTGCTGCAGCTGCTGCTATTGTTGTTGTTGTTCTCGATGTTTTGCTGATTTTATTGTTGTTGTTGTTGTTGCTGCTAGTGCGATACTATTGGGTTTGTTGCTATTGCTGCAATTTATTGCTCTGTTGTTTCGGTTGTCGGTCGATGTTGTTCTCGTTGTTGTTCTAATCGACAACATCGTATCCCACCGACCATAATGCCCTCAGTTCATGTTACACAATTGCATTACACGTCGATGTCATTATTACTGTTCGTATTGCCGCTGTTTGCGTATCTCTTATGCTGGCCGTGTCGTTTGTTCATTCTTTCTGACGTAAGAATCACTTGGCAACTGCTTAAAATGCAATTTCGCCTGGCTCTTCGTTGGCTTCAAACAATCGCCGACGGAATGACGTCGTCGTTGATTACCTTTTTAAACGGATGTTTACTCAATGGGGGAGGTGCTGCTGCTGCTATTTCCAGCATCGGATAGCGGACTTTCATCTTCTTTGGCATTATATATATATATATATATATATATTTATACACACACATCCGGATTGAATTTATGTCAAGTTGCGCACCACCGTCACCTGACAGGCATTTGCCTCTAGCCGGATTGAATTATACAGCGGCAAGCGACATTACAGCTGCCGACCGCTCAACGTAGTTTATGACACGGGCGGCCTTTGCGTCTGCGCCGCCCGCGCTTGCGGTGGTTGCTTTGGTCGTTTGGTCCTCTTTCCTTCGTTTTTCTGCCCCCTCTCCCCTCCCTTAATTTTGCCTCAGCCTTCCTCAAATTTCCTCTCTCTCTATTCCTCAATTTTCCTGTCTTCTCTCCATCGATTTCCCCTCTCTCTCTCTCTCTCCCCCTAGATTCCTCTCTCTCTCTCTCCCTAGATTTCCCTCTCTCTCTCTCCCCTAGATTTCCCTCTCTCTCTCCCCCCTAGATTTCCCCTCTCTCTCTCTTGGTATAGCTCGCAAATCCCCAGCACTTACGAGCAGCCGTGGCTGTTTAGAGGAATCCAGCAGCAGCTTCAGCGTGCTTGAAGTGTTCGTTAGTTAAGCTAAGGCGACCAGACAACACAGGCGTCACCGTCGAACAGTGACCGCTGATGGAGGCTCGATCTCTCTCTCTCTCTCTGTGAGATGGTCAGAGGTGGTGGTGGTGGTGGTTATGATAACGATGATGATGATTATGACGATGGTGATTATGACGATGGTGATGATGATGATGTCACCACTAATGTAGTAATGATCAATGGCCCAATTACATGCTCATAATCGTCAATGGTGCTCTGGTCGTCGTCGTCGCAGCAGTAGTAGTAGTAGTAGTAGTAGTTAGTTAGACAAGATGGGAATGTTATGTAGATGAGGATGGCGATTACCACCATCGAGGTGCTGGTCGGGTAATGATGAAAGCGAAAACGACAATGGTCAATATAGCAATGATGATGATGATGATGATGATGATGACCACGATGCATTACATAGCATCATGTTGTTGTTGTTGTTGTTGTTGTTGTGGTCGTTGTTCTTGCATGTTCCCCAATGGACTCGCAAGCTCTCTCTCTCTCTCTCTCTGTCTCTGCGGCTCGAACGCCTCGCCGAGTAGGGACATGCATCTTCTCCCCGTAACGTAACAACACGCCCAATGCTGTTGTTCTGTGCGTCGAGCGGAGCGTATTGCTTGTATTATGAAGATGAAGATTCTACGAAACCTGTCGACTCACCGGTCGCTGCAAGCCAGATCGCAGAGAGAGAGGAGAGAGCGAGACAGCGAGAGGGGAGAGACAGGAGAGAGAGAGCGAGAGGGGAGAGACACAGGAGAGAGAGAGATATATGCACAGGAAAGGCTTACTTGCGATGACGCCCAGAAAGGGGTGGAGGGGGGAGGGAGGGCTAAGGGAGGGCGCTAATTGACTCAACGTCAGCGCGAGCCTCAACGGATGCGTGGAAGTCTTCATCCACATCATCATCATCGTCCTCATCATCATCACCATCATGTACTTCATGTCGATGGCGGCCGTCGGCAATTTCGGTTCGGAATTTGGCTGTGTGGGCGCTCACCGTTGGCCTTTGACCAAAGACGTCGGAAAGGTTTTGCTTCGCTAACTACTGCTGCTGCTGCTGCTGCAACGGCGAGTCTAACAAATTCCGTTAGTTAGAGTTAACAAGGCCGTTGTTTGTTTGCTGCTTGCTTTCATGCATGCTTTTTTCGAGTAACTCTACTTGACAAAAATCGCGAGATCAGCTACTAATACGACTACTACTTATACCACCACCACCGTATGGGATCGCACCAGAGTCGCAGACCATTTTCTCGTTCTCTCGACTGTCTCGAATAGCATTGGATCTACTGCTTAGCCTACTACGTGATTCATTCATTCATTCGTTCCTTCGCTGGATTCATAGCAGTTCATTCAACGGGCTAACACTCATTAATCATTCCTTCATCTTGTTCATCGACTTTGGTGATCATTTGCGTCTTTAATCTACAGTGAATATCGTTGGTCGCGTGGCCGCCAACAGTTTGCTGTTCTTGTCCATTCTTGACTTAAGTTACTCATCACTCACTCCCGTGCACTATTATAATTACTATTATCTTTATTGAGATAATCGTTGTGCGCAACGTGGCGAAGCTTACGTGACACTCTACACTAAAATAACAAGAACAACAACAACAACGGCGACGACGACGACGACGATAAGCGATCGTGATCCCCAGCTGACACCTTTAGCGGTGTTTCGTGTCTCGTGCCTTCATTTATCTATCTCATCATAGACAAGGATACATTCCGAGATGGCGCAAGCTACAACGGCAGGAGGGTGTCATCATTCATTCTGTTTGTTCATTCATTCATACGCGCAGAGGCGGCTCTGAGAACAGCACTCTGACAGGCGACACTGATGGTCAGCGATTACTGGTGATATATAAATGTATATATATATGTATATATATTTAACTGGGCATAATGCACACTTTATAACGTTTTCTTTGCAATCATTTATCTGCTTCACGCCTCCGGTGAGAGAAGTAGTGCAATGATTTATACCCTAGTGCTCGACCCGGCAGGTGTGCAGCTCGTACTCCTCGAGAAAGGCGGTCCTTGGACACATCAGGTAGTGAGAACTAACACAGCTTATATATTAGGCAGTTAGGTATGGATGTGTGGTCGTAGGCCTGTGGAAAAAGTCTTGGGATCCTAACACCTGGACCTGGAACAATAGTCGATAGTCAACGTTATGTTAGCAGATGTTTGCCCTGACTTGCTATATGCGTGCGCTGGCCCTCGGAATTGTGAACTTTGGGGGAACCTTTGAAGCGAAATCGGTTAGTGAAGTTGTCGCTATCGGCGCCATTGGCAGGGACGCCAGCAGCCTTACAACGGTTTTCAGCGGCCTTACAAAGCTTTCTTCCCTCAGCCGACCCCCACCGCATCAGAGTCGCCAATTAGGCGGCGGGAAGGGCTCGATCGAATGCGGAGGAAGTCCTCAAACCTAGAAGTCCTACAAGTCCTCTAGAAGTCCTAGAAACCCTCAAAGCAAAGTGTTGAGCTCTGCGCGGAAAGCACGACGAGTCCAAGCGGAGGCTGGAGGAGATAACACGCGCGGCCAGAACAAGAGCAGGGAGCAAGATATGGAATCTCGGAGCGACAGGGTAGCAGATACTGGCAAGACAAGGAGGGTGGGGAAATACGGGTTTAGTGGGTTTGTGAGTCCCACACTAGTTGCTGACAGGTTGCCAGCGACGCATGTGCATTATGCATTCTCTAAAACTCCCATAAATAAAATTGTCATAGCCATGCACTATGTACCTGGTGTATGCGTAGCGACTGTCACATGCAGTATATATATATGACGAACTAGCATCAAAGCTCAAGTTCAAACAGATGCTTAACATTTTCGTTATTAATCGTACCTGACAGACATATCATCATTTGGACGATTGTAGTAAAACTTTTATATGTGAACCCATCTTAACTCGTCAGACACTAAACGCTTGTGTAATTCGTAGTTTACATTTACAATAGCGTTTGGAAGATTGTAATAAAGCATTTAAAGTTATTAAGTTGACCCCCGTCTTATCTGGCCGTTACACCTGTGTAATGTGTATTATACACATACATACCATATCAAGGGACAAGCTTCTATATATATATATATATATATATATATAAGAGCGGCGCTCCCCGACACGCAAAAACCTCGCAGATTCGGATCCATCACTATCTCTATGAGTGGTGTATGGAACTCCGAATCTGCGAGGACGCTCTAGGGGCTCGGCGTCACGAAGAGGAATCTTATGGATCTTACCGTTTTAACGTTGCAAGGAACCTTGAGGATATACCGCTCGCACCGGGTCCATAAGAGCGGGGGCTACCGTCAAGCAAGGACACGGACAGCTGATTCTTAACCTCACGTGACACCTTTTTACCACAATTTTTATTAAGGCGAGCACTGCCGAGTGTGCAAACGTATTGTAAATGATTAATAAATCATCACAATATTTATATATATATATATATATATATATATATATATATATATATATATGCATCATATTATTACGGGCAAGACCATTATCAAACCCCCGTATATAACCAGTTCTCGATATTTTCCGATAGGTTTTAAGTCATGCTTTTCTGCTGCATTTAATCATTTAAGTGAGAAGGCTGATGTGCCAAGATTTTGGCTGTATTTTACCTGGATAATACTTGAACCGGAAAAAAATTTTAATATTGATATTAGCTTATAGTTTTAAAAGATGTAATTACGTGTGACGGACCTTTTTCCTCGGTATATTTTAATTCTGTTTATAGATATGGCACATTTGTTGACCGAATGTAGTATCAGACCACTTGTTCCCCACCATTGTTGCTTCTCCATGTACTTCCATGGTTCCTACATAGGGTACTGACGGACGAGGATTCGGCCCTGCAAAGCTTGAGAGATAAGCTTTTTTTAACGCTCTGACTGACTTTAGAAGCTTGTAATAGGCTAAATTGCCCGAACGATAGCGTCTAAATGTGCCCATCGCCATTGCGTTCGCATTGTTGAACTTACTAAGAGGATTAAAAAGTTCGTAACATCGTCTGTCTACAAATTGAACAAAAAAATACATGCCGTCTTTAGTGCCGGCGAAAAACGTTCCTCGGTAGTAACAAAAACAAGTATCATGTGGATTAGTTTCGAGTTGTGTTTGCAGCAGGTTGCATAACTGTAACACGTCAGACTCTCCGCTCAAAAACAACGAGGGGGGTATACTGCTATAGTAAAAGGTACGGGGTATTTGTACGTCTGTTGCCGATTTCATGCTACGAACTTTTAGATCCACATAGAGGTTTCTCTTCCAAAGGAATATAGCAGTAGGATAATGACAACCACATTCAACATAAATAACCATAGTAATGCCGTCAAACTTGCGATAGTCGGTTTGTTGATCATTTTTTGTTGTCCTGGCAAGACCGAACTTAAGATTCCAGATATCAGAATCGCTGGCTTTAATTTAGTTTGCATATATATATATATAATACATGTCGTGTGTTTTGCAAATTACAGGGTGACCGAGCTATATGTTGACAACCCATCACCTTCAGAGAAGATTAATGTCTTCTTGAATATCTCCTTGCCACAACTGCCCTGTGAAGGTAAGATTTCCCTGTCAGAGGGAGCATAGTACGTATAATATACATATGGGTGTTGGGAGAGTCGAGATAAGTTTATTTTCGCATCTGGCCCGAACATAAGTAATCGCAAAAGTGCAAGTTATATATTTTTCAAGTGATACTCGGTGTCCTAAACAATGTAACGACATACTCGTACATCTGACAAACGCTGAGGGTATACAAGCACGGGAAATATATATGTATATATATATATATATATATAGTTGAGCAGTATGTAGAAGTAGGTATAATATTCGTAATTAAGAGAGTAATAGGCCAGAAAGTTCTGTCATGTGTTATGAACTTTAGCGACCCCAATGACATCGGATGCCTCCCAAAGAGCGCCACATATAATACAAGAAGGAAAATAACAACATACACAATGCTAATATGAGCCGTTGATTGTACCGAACGGTTGATTACCAAACGATATCATATGACTGCTCACGATGGATGGAGCACAAAGGCCGGTAGAGAGCTAAAAATAACCCCTCATAATAATTAATCTGGTCATTAAGTCTATATTTCTATGACGTACGTCTTCTTGTGACGTTCAACCGGAGGAGACGTCACAGCAATTGTTAGACTTGAACTTGTATGTTTAAAGGAGGTTTTATATGGCTAATTTGAATAATGCTTCCGACATGCATACACGTGAAAATGTGTTGCAAGCGTAAACAATATTAGTAAACTGTGCATATTGTTCGCTTTTGTCTGAGTTAATACATCGAAATAAAATAAACGTAATATTGACATAACAAAAGTTATTAGTTAGGCTCGTTTTCAGCATACATCCCTTTTCCTCGACGCACTCTTACGGGACCGGTCGTGGAGGCCGTGAAACGTCGTTGGAAGATCGTTTACTAGGATGCTTTTAAGAACCAATTTATATGAACTTGAATCGATATCACATCGTCAGAATACGCTCCCCCCACAGGATGAAATCTGCTGGGGCCAATTCGGGTAAATATGGGGGGTGCTTGAGGACTGTGATTTTTTTTCGGTAAAAACTGACGAACAAGAACGCTTAAGGGGGCACGCAGCACCAATAGCAGGCATTGTCAATTTCAGGTCGAACACGATAAACTCTTGCAAGCAGACGTTTTACAAGTTCCACCTTGAATGTTCCTGTCATCGTCTGGACAGGAGGGAAGAATTCCTGGTAAACAATTTCTCGAGAATCTTAAAACGCGATGAGCATGGTCTTCAACTTGGATTTTGAGACTCGAAATTTTGTGGGACAGCATCCTTCAATTGTTTACCCCTCCGTCGATTAACTCGCTGTCGACAGATTTTAATGAATACACCATGTTTCTTGACCTGCGATAATGTTCAACAAAAACCCGGGCCCTCGTCTCTTTTTGCTCTGGTGTCAAAGTATGACAATGTATGAAAAAAAACACTGTGCAGGAAAGTGCGACCGACGTATACTGATATATATATATATATATATATATATGTGTGTTACACGCTCCCAATAACAATTCTGCGTGCACTGTACTTTGTAACTACGTCATCGCGAACAAGTGATGCTTTGAGGCAAAACGATCCGAACAACCGCAACGCTCACGAGGTTAGCATCATGTTGCAGAGCTTTGTTTGGCCACAACAAGGGGTTATCTGTCGTCATATGTGTTGTCGTCAGAAGAGCACTACCGAATGGAGGAGAGAAATATGACATAGAAGCAAAACTAGGGAAATATGGGTGGATGAGGCAAGGGTTTTTTTTTGCAAAAAAAATAAGCACTTATAACAATAACAGCAGCACTACTAGCATTTGTCATGTAATGATAATAATGTGTAGTAGTTGTGATTGTAGTAATACTAATAGTAGTAGTAGCGTTAATCACATCACGCTAGGGGTTCTATTGTCAATACGCCATTAGATGCGTCTCCAAGGTCCACCGTGCGTATGCGCCTGTGCGTACTGCCATTGTTACGCCATTCTTCTTGCAAGCTACACAAGTAGGCTGTACCGGCGAGGTTCCACGCGTTCAATTAGAGTATTAGTCTATATGGTTATTAATATTAATACTACGTCTATTATGACTAAGAGCCGTTGCGAATGAAGGCAAACAAACTCTCTGTCGGCCGTCTGCCTATGCTGTAGATGAGCTACGGCGAGATTTCGGCCCAACGTAGCTCGTAAGTTCGACTCCACTGATAGAACACATAGACGATAAATGCCAATGATTTTTTGCGTTAAGTGGCCCATATAGCTATTAGAGGAAACGTAGCGCATTGTCGGCGGGTGTAATTTTTTTTCCTAGAATCTTCACTATAAGCAAGTGCAAACGCTATTATTATTAATATTGTGGGGGGCTGAACATGCTGAGATCGCAAAAGACGAAAATACTCTGACCTGGAGAGACGACACCACTTCGCACCCGTCGCCAGAGAAACGATGGACGACCCAATCAGCAAGAGCACAAGTATCTTCCTCAAAGACTTAGGCATCAAAATGAGTGCTCACACGGGCGACCAGCACGAGGGCGAGGTTTTGCGTCAGCAACTCTCGCTCGATGATTATGATGATGATGATGATGATGATGATGATTATTATTATTATTATTATTATTATTATTATTATTATTATTATTATTATTAGTAGTATTAGTATTATTATTATTAGTATTATTATTATACAAGCTCGTTTGGCGCAGCACCAATTTCAGTCACATGCTGTGTTGTAGGGGTGTGGGGTTTTCATCAACCCGATAAAAAAATTCAGCTCCATGCGAATCGCCTGTGCGAATGTGTTGCAGGTTAGTTCCCCCCGGGCCGACTTAGCCATTCTCTGATGTTTGGTATAAACTTCCTGAGACTGGCGCCTGGGGCACCCTGCTCCAGGCCGTCCCACTCATCCTGTCATAGGACGATGCTCCGTTGCCGCTCGTCTTCCTTCTTGAGTACATTGTCGTCTCCCAGACGGCGGCGCTTTTCTGCCTTCAAATCTCAGGGAACCGTTCCGGCCAGTAGACGCGTGGCCCTGGGCTCCGGCCCGATGAGCCCGCCGGCGATGAGGCGACTCCGGTTCGTTGCGGTTTTTAAAGTGTTAGCAGGCCAGGCCAGACATAATGATGCGTCGCTTAGAGAACCGGGGCCCGTAGGCGTTAGACATGAGCCGTGCGAAGTCATAACGGAGAAAGCCCTCAATGGTCATTGGCAATTAAGGGCTTTCTCCGTTGCCCGGCGCAGTGATCCGTGTCTCGGTGACACATATCAAGGAATAGTCCGAGGTAGCGTGGTGTGTTCACGATATTGATATTTTTGTTATTGAGGTGTAGGTGGAGAGCTGGGCGCTTCCTCCGCCGCACCAGAAGAATTGCGTTGCTCTTTGCGAGGGCTAAAGCGAGCCCTGCTTTTGATAACCAGTAAGCGACGTCGGCGATCGCGTCATTCGCGCGCCTTTTCAACAGCTCCGGTATTCGGGCGGTGGACGGTGGGGACGAGGTCGTTGGCGTAGGCAAAGAGATCGACTCCGGGGGGAAGGTCTCCCAACCGCAACACGTCATCGTAAGCTATATTCTATAGCAGGGGGCCAAGTATAGAGCTTTGTGGCACCCCTGCAGCCATATTTAAGCTCATTCCTTAGGACTGAATAGTCCGGTTATGTCAGATATGACTTTGAGTTGATAAAAACCTTTGGCAGCATTTTGGTACTCTGCGCTGTGGTGCAAGGCTGCCTCCCGTGCGGCTGTCGACCGCGCGCCTGGATGCAGTTTCTCCTGAGGCGGTCAGTCTCGGTCGTTTACCAATGTTTAGGTGTGACAGGGTGACATTTTGTGGAACGAGTGACCCGAGCGTGGTCTACAGGCTTCCTTCAGGAACTTCTGCAGGCCCGCCGCAGTCTCTGCAGGCGGGCCTTCTGATCCGATGGGCCTCTCCAGCGACCCCCGAAGCTCGTCGGCTTTCAAACGTCTCGTGGGCGGACGCAGTGAGGAAGATGATATTGCTGGTTGGAGGGTAGTCACGTCGAACTTGATCAAATAGTGGTTGCTGAGGGATTCCTCGTCCTGCAGTACTGTCTGATTTAAAATTCGGTGGCCCTTTGTTCGAACGTAAATACTCACCTGCACTTCATGTAGTAGTAATAGCTACGTACATTATATTTATGTCAGTGGCCTTTGGGCATAATCTGGTCTTATATATATATCTATTTTTAATATTTAGTATAACTTTAGGCATACCCTGCTCTATATATATATATATATATATAGAGAGAGAGAGAGAGAGAGAGAGAGAGAGAGAGAATTTAAGTCCAATGATGATCAGAACTATGTGTTCGTCTTTCTTTGTTTTTTAAAAGTTGTATTCTTAAGCTAATGAAATATGCATGTACATGATTTAACCGAACTTATTTTTAACCGTGCATGCGTGATTTGTGCCTTTGTCTCGTTGTTGGTAATGTCATGGTTACGCGTGTTCGGTCTGTGTCTATGGCTTCAGTGGTCGGTCTAGACATCCAGGATGAAAACGGCCGTCACGAGGTGGGTCACATTGAGGACACGGTCAAGACGAAGATCGAAGACGACAAAGGGTGCAATTTTGCTGCTTCGTTTACTATCAACAAGGTAAGTGCAAGCGTTGCCTCTCGTCGGCCACGTAAAACCGCTTGCCTAGAGCAAGGGCGCGTGCCTCTTTGAATGAAGCTCTGAGGCGCGATTTCTTCATTTTGTTATTAATATACATATTTGCAATCTTTATTTGAAGTCGGATCTGGCGATGCATTCGTATAGGATTCAGAACTGACGCAAAAGCTCAAGTTTAAGGACGGCCAGGAGCGGTTAAGCTTCGCCAATAATTGTTTTAACTCTACGGTGAACTTAACTAAACTCTACTAGCGAGCATTATCGCAGTATGATTTTTAATAGTCTTTGGCCGAATTTGGACGAAATCGATGCGAATGTACTGTGATTCCAACAAGATGGTGCCACAAGCCACACACGCAATTAAGAGACAATTGAGCGTTGAAGATGAAGTATCCAGAAGTGATGATCTATAACGGGGACTGAGCTTAAAAATCTTGCGATCTAACAATATTTTTAAAATATCTTAAGCACTTTGATTTATATGTTATTTGAAAGATATCAGACTATTTCGCGTGAACAGATGCGTTTATGCGAATATTTAATATACATATATGTATATATGTTTATAATATATGTGTATACCCATTTATCTACGATTTCGTTATGTTAGCAAAGATATTTTTAATTTAGAACGTTTTCTGCGCACACACCAATGCGTGCCGATTCGTGACGTCTGCACAGGTGCCTGGCAACTTCCACGTGTCGACCCACGCGATGCGGGAGCAACCTGACAACCTCAACATGAAACACGAGATTCACACGCTCCGCTTCGGCGACGATCTTCAAGTTATGGAACCGCAAATTAAAGGCAGCTTTAATTCGCTTGCGAATCACCAGAGACTTCAGAACGACGGTAAGCTTCCTCGATGCATTTTTCCACCTCATATATATATATATCGTTTAACAAAATGTTAGTCTTATTGAATAAGCTCGCAAGAGTCGAGGTTTTGTAATGTTTAATGTTTGAAGCTTTGAAGTTCAGTAGCTCAACAATTATTTGCCATTATGCAAATCATAAAGCGTTTACATTCAGGCAAATTGATGTCGGATTGAGAAGTCAGCTAGCTGTTCAAGCTGCCCAGTCGACGTGTCCCTGTAAGAGTGCGTTAAATGGTGGTATATTCGGTGGTTTGAGTGAATTTGTGCCGTAACGGATAGCGTGCAGTTCCTAGATTCCGTGGAGGTTATCTACATCTCTTACTGTCTTGGAGGCCTGCTTATTTATTTTTCTTTCGAACAATCCACGTCGAAACACTGTGGCAGATTATCATTTTACCATTTTTTTTTATTGTTACGGAGCCATAACCGCGTTAATTGCAGGGCGTGTTCATGTGCCTAGTTAAATATTGTGATTGGTTCTACAACTACCGCCAGGCACATCGTAGTAATCTGAATTCCTGAGTATTTTGAAATGGCTGCTAGAGCACTGTCAGGGCTGAGTTCTGCCGTACGATGAAGTGAGCGGCGTTAACTCACGTGTAGATGTAGCAGAATGATTATATAATACGGCGGATGTACTAAAGAAAAGTTGGAGGGCCAGAGAGAAAGAAGGAAAATTAAAAAGGCACACATGGAAGCTGCAATCGTGATAGGCGCAACCTGTTTTATTTGCTGAATAGCAGCCGTTTAAGAAGCAGCACGCCATGCACGAATTGGTGTCATGGAATCCTGCACTCAGCAATCTTCTCCGATTTTTCAGCCCTGCACTGGTCATATCTGTATTATTTTGCGGACGATTTACGCCCTATATATATATATATATATATATATATATATGTAAAATCGGTGACACAGGGTTCCACGACATTGTATTCCACTAGACGTCATCTTAGCAATGTGTGATTACCCAAGATCGAGATCAATTTTTTTTCTTTTTTTCTCTGTCTCCCCTGCTAATAAGTGTTCCCTTTAAAAGTCTCCGATGTTACACATTGTGCTGAAGCTTGCGTGCTACCCGAGAAAAGAATGCTGTATGAGTTGGTAGCGTTATTTTGCATGGTCCCTGCAGCTGCCAACGTTAGCGGTAAAGTGTTAAATAATGTAATGAGGTGCATACACTCACAAACAGATTACATAAGCTGTTGTTCGATTATACACCTTACGTTTTAGGAGATGGAATAAAAAGATGTCGAGCAGCGTGTAAGCATAATAAATTTCAGCAGGTTTTGGTCGAGCTTTGCATAATGACATTGTCCTGAAGGCCGTGCCTTCCATTAAGTGTAGTTGAAAGACGCTTCTGCAGGTGAACACGAGGCTCACGTTGCTAGCTAAAAAGCCTATTTCTGTCACTGTCGATACTTTGTGCTCATGGAGGAGAATTGGAACTGGCGCTAGAAACGGCTTTCGAAGGTGCCGGTTTCTATTAGCGGAACAATCAATCGCCTTACTGACTTGGATACCCTTTTGGCCTTTTCGAAATGTGTTGATACGTCACTTACCAGCAGAAGATCGTAGTTGGTATACTTTTGTGTGATATGTGGAAGTGTGTGTTCTGATGGCTCGCATCCGCAAATCATCCGCGCTGGCTGGTGAACTGCGGCATGACAACAACGAACTTAACGAAGCGCATGTTTCCTGCAAATATTTCACTCATATGAGTGCTCCTATGGTGGGTTAAATGAAATGACTTTGTTGTGAGGTTTCGCTTGGACATCTGCCGAAACCGCACTACCGAGCGAGCTCGCTCAGCGGCTATGCACTTACGACGTATAGCCGCGGAGATTTCCGAATGGACACACCTTTTTAGTGTTATTTTTTTTGGCACTCGCACTGTTTCATTCGTGTTGTTCATATCATGTTACGTATGTTCCTTGTTCTTTTTAGTTTTGACTGATGATTATTACCCTGCTTACTGCCCTCGGCATTCCCCTCTTACATCTAAATCTCGGAAACCGCAAATAAGCTAGCCTAAGAATGGCCGGTTCTAGCTCGGAGCTCTCACTCTCTAGTTGTCGAATGCGAAGCCTGCATTGTTTGTGTACTAATGAACACCTGCGTCGGCCGGCATTTCGTCGTTGGACTGCAACGCCAGCAGCAAGAAAACCGGACACTTTGGAGATTGGCGGCTGCCGCTTTTTTGGAAAGCAAAATCGACGCACCAATTGAGCAGCAATAGCAACACTACGACGACGATGACGACGAACACGACAAGTCGAGATGAGGACATATACTTAAATATACGCGCAGTGGTTGGGAACTTGGGAACTTGGTTGAAAATAAGATTTGCTTGCCGATGATGTTGATGGTGCTGCTGCCGCTTCTGCTACCACTGCTGTGAAGTAGCTAAGTAGACAGAGCGCTCGCTAGCTAGATTACTCTATACGGCTTGGCCACTGGTTCACATCAAAGTCCATCATCGTGCGATCACAGATCCACTATGGCTCCACACAGTTGGTCTTTCGCGGCGCGTTACCACGATTTTTTTCGTGACAATAGCAGCACTAGCGACAACGACAATAACAACAACAACAACAAAACAACAACAACAAAGCAACAAAGCAACAACAACAACGGCAGCAGCAGCGGCAACATCAATGACATCTATGGCTACGACAGCTAAAACGACGAAGAGACTTCTTTCGTTATCAGGCATCATTTGAGTGCTCGGTAGAGGCAGACAAGTACAAGTTGGTAATGCATAAAATGTGCTAGACATGACACGTGCGTGTTGCTGATGTCTTCTATAATTATAAATACCAAATAGTTCTAGCTGTATATGACGTAGTGGTGTGACTCAAACAAAGCATAAAGCAAAATTCGTCAAATTTGCGCATATGTCGCTAAACAGGACGTTTAAAAAACTAGAGGCCTGATGTCTCCGCAGCCTCACTATTCTCCAGACCCGGCTTTGGGCCCTGATCCTACGAATAAAAAACTACGAATAAACGGAGGACGCTTCGAGACTATAGAGAAGATAAAGACAAAGACGCAGGAGCAACTCAACTCGATTGCGAAATACGCGCTTAAAAATAATCCGAAAAGTGGGTAAGAAGGTGGCACACGTGCATTGCAGCGGACGAGCTTTTGAAGGGAATAAAACACTGTAATTATGTCTATCCGCCGTTTATATATATATATATATATATATATATATATACATATACATACTAATTTATTTATGAATAAGTAAAAAACGTTAGCTTACATTTACAGATAGCCAAGACTCGTTTAACGATTGGTTAAATGTTTCAGCCGAACTCGCTGCGCTGGGTATGTTTTTGCTTAGTTCATGATTCGCTTACCTGTTAACAAGAATAAAGTCTTGTCTCAGTGCCTATCCAAATAAGCGCCTTAGGTGTCTTCTGTTATTTTCTATAGGCATTTGGCGTTGTGGAGTCATGGGCCTATCTACCAGATAAGTAGATTTGCAAGCGTTTTACTTGGGCGCGTTAGTAATTTAGGTTAAACATATCCTATAATCTGGTAGAACTGACTACAAAATATACACTTAATGAACCTTGTGGCTAACACATTAGTATTATATAATTTGTTTGCTGTGTTTTCAGATCTTCAAGGTGTGTACACGTTTATTGACATCTCAATAATATATATATATATATATATTTACGTTTAGTGTGTGTACAAATATTAAGTTGCTCACTGCTTATTATGTACTGTTTAATCAGCCGATGTGTATATATGGTTACTATGTACGTGTATGTACGAGTGACCTTAGATCTATATATATATAGTATTGGGTCTACAAAATGTTTTTTCAGATTTTTCAATGGTTCTTTAGGGACAAAACCGAAAAAAAAATTTGGTAGCCCCAATACAATGGGAGAAATAAAAATGCTTAAAAAGTAACCTGGTAAAACAGGAGTAAAATTACTAAGTCTGGTCTGCTCATGTATATTATTAAGTATTATTTATAAAATCATTCTATTTGCATATTTTATATTCGCTCGTTATCCTACGTACTATGACGAAATTTAGCCTTGACAGATGTATATAAGTGATATACTTGCATAAAATGTGCTACACATGACACGTGTGTGTTGCTTTTTTCCTATAATCATCAATAACAATTACTTCTATTATAGCTGTATGTGACATAGTGCCGTAACTTAAACAGACCATAACGCAAATTCGTAAAATTTGCGTATATGTGCGCTAAACAAGACGCTTAAAAAACAAGGGGCCTGATCTCTTGGCAAACATTTCTGGGATCCGAACTGAGTGCGAACATAAATACGTGTACTGGCACATGAACTGTGATGAACTGGAAGTGACATACTGTGAACTGATTGCACAGAGACGCGTTCAATCGTGATTATACTATTGTATCTCACTGGCGATGTGCTCGGTGCGTAAAGCCTTGAGTACTTGTGATTTTTATATCTTTAAATTGTAATTAATTTATTTATTTTAACAAGAACAGAAGTGTTGTTTAATGCAGGACCCGTCGATAAGCTTTTTTAAGCTCTTACACTTGATTGAACATGGTCAAGGTGGAATTCCCCTCTTGGAATGGGTTCTAACGCGCGGACGAATCAGGTCAAAAACGCGACCGTTCGATTTATATTTAAATTTGGTAACAGAATAAGTAATCTGCGGGTGCTATTTTGGGCTAAAGGAGGGCGGTCCAAAACAGTCACATTATTTCGCCGAAAACTGCAATGCCTCTAAACCTACTGCTAAGAATATCCGTAATTGACCGGCACATGACGTAATATATATATATATATATATATATATATATATATATGTATAAGCAAAGCTACATTATTGTGTGCTGGCTGTGTGTTGCTATCACCAAGGTATGTTCCGTTGTCGATCTAACATTTACATACTTAGAGTTAATGCACTTGATTGTCGCGGCTACATGAGACAATGTGTCGACGTTTTGAATCGGACAAATTTTTTGATAGAGTGTTTTTGGACCATCACCCACGGCGGTGTTTGAAAACATCAGATCTGCTTCAGTGTCCTGCGATACATACAAATACTAACTAATTAGGACTGGGAGGCACTGACATTGTGCTCCATGCGTGAGGATATCGTCTTGAGTGCTTGTTATCTTGATATATTTAAACTGTATTTGAATTCTTAATTAGTTACGTTTTTCTTTCAGAAGTGCGTATGTTGAAAACAATACATACATGGCTATCATAATTGTACGACACACGCTCTTATGTAATAACAATATGTAATATGTCTTTAAATCTCGTCCGGCTCGCTAGTGGAGTCGCTCGTCGATTAAACGGTGAAAGGTTGTCAGTCACCTCAGAAAAAAGACCGGCGTCACAACAGTTATTTTGAGTCTGGACGAATAGCAGAAAACGCAGTGTTGGAGAAGTGATGAAACTATGCTGTCAAAGAGATACTGGTTTAGGACTAGCAGCTACTGATTTGTTGCGAGAAGAGGATAGAGAATATCACAGGCTACTACGCGAGACACAGTTTTTGAGACAGATTTTACTTTTGGCTGCCGTTAGGAACGAAGAAGCGCTAACGTTCACACCTCACAATTGTCTCAACTTAGGAATATTAATAATACAAATGATTGTCATGTTGCTGTTCTTGTGAGTGTCGCTCTTTCCACTGGAGCACTCAAAACAGTATGCCGAAGCTGAGATCTCACACAGACATTAACTGGACGAAGTTATGAAAGATTTTCGCCGACGTGATTTAATCGCGGCCTGGTGCATTTTCAATGACGTAACACCAAGTAATGCACGACGATCTTTTGTAACACTGTTACTGTTGAGACATACATATAGCTCTACATGTATTTAGGTTTATTTACGCTGAAGGCGTATCTCGACCAGCCAAGAGAGAGGCTATGCGGAGCATCTGAGAAATATTTTGAGTTAACTGTAGTGGTATATATATAATTTGTTTGTATTATATGTAGTGGTTGCAATAACAATATTCATAACAGGAAACTTACTCTACGTGCGAAACTCAACTAAACGAATGAGTTGCTCCGGTTCCTATTAGCCCCCGCAATATGATATGGTGCCACTAAAACACACCGCAGCCTATTCCATTCTTCTAACCACGTCGTTTGTGTACCTGTTGTTAGTTAGATTGTCGTTTATTAAAAAAAAAAACATGTTAAAGCTACGATAAATATGAGAGAGAGCAGCGCGTGGGAGAAGTTGTATTGCTCGCAGAATTGTTCTTATCAAGCTGCTACCTATCTGCTACCTGCACCCACAGTTGACCCTTGATATATAAATATGCACACGGCGTCAGTCAATGATTTTTTTCATTACTGCGTTTTGATAGCATGTGCGATGACTATGACTTCTTTTTTTCTGTAAAGCTAATGCTCGTGTACGGTTTTATATGCATATATATATATATTATATATATATATATATATATATATATATATATATATATATGCATACCTGCGCAGCTAACAAACTCACTAACTGTACTCTTGCGTGCATAACCTTTAAGGTAGGGAATCGCATGACTACATCATGAAGATTGTGCCGACGGTGTTTGAGCGGGCGGAGAACTCCGAGGTGGTCGCCTACCAGTACACCTATGCTCATAAGGTATGTGTCTCCTACTCGCCTTGGCAGACTTTGCAGCTTGTTGTGGCTCGATCAAGCTTTCGCTGTTTGCTTCGGCGTTTACGATATGCCTGTGCAGGTATAAATGTGTGTGTATGCTGCAAGCTACTGCAAATCGTCGTTCCACTCTGAGACCTGCTGAACGAAAGCGTTGGTGAAAGATAATGGGACACCGTCGATTATTTCCTGCTTGTCAAATTTGGGAAAGGACAGATTTAGGTGAAGATATCTCCGAGGCTTTACTGAAGCCCTTCTCTAATCTGTGCCTATTTAGGCAGGTGTCCTGGTAACGTCGATAATAATAATAATAATAATTTTTATTATTATTAAATTTAATAAATTACCACATATTTGTAAGGCCTGTGGAAAACCAGTGGAGAAGGATGGCCTCCACTCATTGAGCTGCATCAAGTCATTCAAAGAGCTCTCCGGAGAGCGGGAATACCTAGCATGCTGGAACCCAGAGTAGGACTTCAAGACGATAAAAGGTCCGACGGTGTGACCATCCCGCCGTGAGAAAAAGGCAAATGCCTGGTTTGGGATGCGACAGTATCCTGCACGGCCGCACCGTCTTATTTATGCCACAGCGCGACGGAGACGGGATGGGTTGCCGAACATGCAGAAAAAGAGAAGTGGCGTAAATACACAGAATTAGAGGCTAGATACAATTTTGTGCCGATTGCAATGGAAACATTGGGCCCGGTCAGCAGAAGTACAAGGAAATTTTTAAAAGACCTAGGTGATCGAATACGACCAAACACCGGGGATATACGCGAAGACGAATTTCTGAGACAGCTGCTTTCACTGGCAGTTTGCAGAGGAAATGCCGCGTCGATATTAGGTGCGATGGGCTGAGAATAGCTAGATGGTAACCATGAAATAACGAGGATACACATTCACACCTCACAATTGTATTGTCCTAATAATAATAATAATAATAATAATAATAATAATAATATCATCATCATCATCATCATCATCATCATCATCATCAGCATTTAAATAAAGGCTGCCGCAGCTTGCTTAAACACGCGCAAAAACGTCTGAACACGCACGCTGGAGATGCTCGTAAATGTGTCTTACGTACATACTTTCCCATTTGCTGACCCTCTAATGCGTCATAACATCGTGCGGGCCTTGCCTCAGGTGGAAACGGGCCAACGTTGCCCACCACGTTGTTTGACATCCGATTGAACAGTCTAAAGAGCCGCTTTTCGGTGACCTACAAAGCCGGCGCGTGCAGAGAACAGGTAAACAACGATTGTGCCTGACGCGTGGCTAAGCGGATCCATCGAAATGGTCTCCGTCGCTGTTGCATGTACCAGCGTAGAAAGTATGGCCAACACATAGTTGTCAGGTGTTAGCTCTACATACAGCTGCTTCTATCATTTGCAATTTGCAGGTGCTTTCTATACAGTGTTATAATGGTGATGATGCTGATGTCATTTGTGATATCTGATATTTTATTTATAATTAATTTACTAAACTAATAATTTGTAACGTAGTCATGATAGTGTCAATGAATCTTCATCATCCGAGTACGAGTAGGGCTACAATAGACATGCTAATTGTTTTAGAAATACATTTTAGATTATCGGTAATGAGAAGAAAGACGAACGTTTGGAACGAAGGCGGCAATGTACATAATAAAAAAGGAACGTGCGACAAGAGAAATAAAAAGGTGGAAAAACAGAGAGAGAGAAAACCAATAATTTTTTGCTAGATGCCTGCTCCCCCTAATTTAAAAAAAATACTCTAGCCAAAATTATGGAGTACACGTGGATCAACAACAGGGGGATGTGGGTTGTTGTTGTTATTATCAGTATGATTGTGGTTGTTTATAGTTGTCATTGTTATTGACAACAACGGTGGTGCCAGTTGAGCATCAGCTTCAGTAGATAGCGGCCAGGTTGCTCCCACAAGAACTGTCCGCGGAAACCCTAGATGCATCTCAACGTATCCGGCCCTTTTTGGTGCCTCATTGAAGATATGCTTCACGGCGATTCCAAGCCCGTAAGAGGCGCACGGTAGTCTAGCATCGGAATCATCAGTTACAACGAGTTACGAAGCTTCGCCCACGGATTTCGACGACGACGACGACGAAGCTACAGAAAATCTGGATGGTCAGATAGCCAAATATAGCAACAGAAGCAGCAGCTCTTGAAACGGCTGTGCAACCTAGGTAGGCTAAACTTAGCTCTATGCCATGTTCGCTGTGACGTTAGCCAACCGGCAGACGGGTGGATTCGCTTTCTTTCTAAGTCAACGGATACCGATAGGGGGGCGTGTCTATAACGAGAGCTAAACTTGGAGTCTAGAGCGAGTGAGAGAGGGAGAGAGAGAGAGAGTGTGAGCTTCAAAAGTCGGTGTCAACGGACGTTGTAGGCAAAAGTCACGGAGGTTGGTAACATGATGAATCGGCGCATATAGGACGGCGAAAGTATGAAAGTTCAGAAAAGTTTGGCGTTGGCTCGGTAAAGTTCAATGCATTTGTGTTTCGCGTAAGACCATATACCTGTCATTTACGTGCTAATGTGTCATGTGCCTGACGTCTGCTGCAGAGAGCTAATAATATTTATTCGGCAGTTTGCCATTTTGTAGCTCTTTAAGGAAGAGAATACGGTTGCGCGGTTCTAAAAGACGAAACTATGCTCGCAGGTACTCACGAAAGTACGTTCTTGCATATTCGTGTTGGTGCATGACTATCAATTTGCCGTGAGCTGATGTTTTTGCTCGTAACTGCTAGTACTGTGTCGGTCGATCGATGATCGCCGCAACTGACCGAATAATAATGCATAGTCTAAGTATAAAGGAAACTCGTTGCTCTCAATGTATGGCACAGCCATATAGATATGAGGCATCTGTCAGCAAGCTGTCTCACACGCATGGTGAGGCAAGACCTACTAGTGTTAGCCTAGTCTAAACAAGTCCAAACAATTCAAAAGCTTCGACTTCGACTTCTTGCAGTTAGTTATCCATTTCGCGTGGACCATTAAGAGCATTATCAAACGTTCAGTCTTGCCATAAGTTTTATATATATATATTTATATGCGGCCGATAGTTTTTTTTCCTGCGAAATGCCCTTTAATTGTTACAACTGTTGAAACTGTGTAATTATGGAAATTTTAAGCTCACTGAGAAATAGCTGATTTCCGTCCAGGAAATGACGATTCCATAATATATATATGTATATATATTATATATATACCTGTATATATATATGGTATCGTTTCTCCGGACGGAAATCAGTAATTTCTCATGATCTTAAAAATTCCATAATTACAACATTTTCAACAGTTTGTAACAATTGAGAGCATCTTCCCAAAGATCCAATAATAGTTATATAATCTATATATACTATATCTATATATATATATATATATATACAGTAGACCCATTTAACGTTAGTAGCTATCAATTATTTGCTTGACAACGTATAACGGTCGTCCCTTACGCAGAGTTCATCCACCGCTTCTCGCCATGTACGAGATGCATTACCACACACACACACACTGAGTTTATTGGACCGTGATCTGGCTATGAATACCACCATCAACAACACTATCTACAACAACAACAACAACAACAACAGCTACAACTACCTTCTCCGTCATTCGTATTGTTGGCCGTGGACGACGCCACATCGCGAGCTCTTCCTCGGGGGCTCGGGGGTCAATCCCAATACGGACACACATTCCCTACACACAGTCATATACATACACAAATATACGACGTACAAACGTGCGTAGATGATACACCACTTTATAGGACAACGACTCAACGAACACGACGACGACGACGACGGCTGGATATTGGCCACGAGATGATCGAGCGGGGGCGTCTCGAGCACAAGGAGGAAAAGAACGCCGAAGCCGACGACGACGACGGCGAACACGAAGAAGAGGTTGAGGGGAGAAATGGAGAATAAGGCGGCGATGTATTCATTGCTCTGGCGCTGCAGCTGCGGCTGCTGCTGCTGACGTCACGCCGGGGGTGGCAGAGAGTAGCGGGGTCGGGGGTTGCTGGCGGCCAGACTCCATTCTTTGGGTTTCGCCTTCTCGTACGATATCTCGTTCGTTGGTTCGTTTGTTCATCTACTACTGCTACTACTACTACTACTATTACTACTAAGATATATTACATCGGCGACGACGACGACGACGACGACAACTATGTGGCTTCACAAGCACAACCCCCACAGGCCAGATAGCCGGGGCCTCCCACGCATCATCGTGCTGCTGCTGCTACTGCCTTGGGCTGGGCCGCCTCCCACACCGTTGGAGAGGACAGACTCGGTCAGCGGCAACCGTCAGTTGAGGTTGTACAGCCACTGTGCAACTCGGACAACCTGTTACAAGCGATCCCACGCGAGACGAGAAAGATATACTTCAGTCAGATATACATATACCATGTGTGTGCGTATAAATATATATATATAGAAAATATTGTGATGATTTATTAATCATTTACAATACGTTTGCGCACTCGGCAGTCCTCGCCTATATATATATATATATATATATATATGCTCGGATCTCCAGGGAACGATTGATGATCACAGTAACGACTGATACTGGTATGGTAAGGAATAACGATACATGTAGCATTATACTTGATATTTGGAACAAGTAGAAGGCATTTATTTAACGTTGTAGAAACGCTCGTTGTTGTGGTTGTTGTTACTGTTTTTCCTGCAGAGCTATCTCACGCTGTCGTTAACGGGACGTATAATCCCGGCCATCTGGTTCAAGTACGACCTAAGCCCGATCACGGTTCGCTACCATCGCCGAGGCCAGCCGTTGTACAGCTTCCTCACCAACGTACGTAATGAAGTAAAGCGTCACACTAGCCTAAAAGCGCTTGCACATATGCATGAACACCTAAATTCAAGCGCATTTATTTCTTGCCGTTGGCAGTAGAGGTTGCATGTAGCCTCCTGAGAATATAATCGAATGTAACTTTGTTTACAGGTTAAATTAGTTGTGTTTTGTATAAGGGCGCGTGCACCAGGATATACGATGTCCCGTAGATCGCTCAAAACACTGCTGCCGCCATCCGTGCTAAGCTGACATCCGTGTCGACGGAAAGGAAAAATCAATTGCTGAAGATTATACCTGTATATATAGTCAATCTCTTTTACTAATGAATTCTAATTCTCATCATCGAGTTCATCATATATAGTGATCGTCGTGTTGCCACAACGAGTAACAGCAGTGACTAAACGAAACGAACCCAAAAACTTTAGGGTGCAGTGAGGGCCAGCCATGGAACGAGTGGGGTGATGTGGCTCAAAGGTCACCAACTGATGCTAGCCGAGCAGAGGCGACGGAGGCGATCCTTCTAAGGTAGAAATAAAGGATAAGGCAAATCGCCGTGCGTCTCTTAGTGAAGTAGAGGTTGCGTGCTCCTCGCCGTGCTAAGTGAAATAAAGAAGAAACCCTATCGCCCTATTCGCCTACGTGAGACACCGCTCATTGAAGTGGCACGACATGAAGCCAAGATTACGCCACGTGGCGGAGACTCAAGCAAGAAAAGCCGACGCCGGCTGGTGATGGCTGTTGACTCAGTTGTCGCTGTCGAACGCGTCGTCTGTCCTTTGGGGACGTGCGACCGTCAAGAGCAGCAAAGCCCGCACTCGTGAGCAGCTTCGGAGTGACCAACGGCTACGGCTGCCTATGTAGGGCTTACCGCATCATGGCCGCTGTCACGAAGTTTGTGCTGGCCAAACGTATTGCTTCAGAGATGACTATGAGGTGACATATATCAGTCTCAGACAGCAACGAAACGACTTGGCAAACCCAGATGCATGGCGGCGGCCAAAACGGTTGACACCAAATGTTCGGCCGTAGTACACAAGACGTCACGGACGCAGGTACTTTGTTATGGAGACATGGATGCTTTCAGCAGTACCTACACCGCATCGGCAAGATGGGTGAGACCCCGCTATGTGGGGTCTCCACTTGGCCGTTGGATGTGGACGCAATATGGAAATAAATCTTAATAAACAAAAACACTGTCGAGTTCCACACTACCCTCCCACCCCTTCCATTCCATTGGAACTCGATGATCAATCCTCAAATGTGTAACATTCATCATCGATGGACACTGCGTATATTTATGTGGCTTGTTGAGCCGAACGACCGGACTACCACGTTGGCGTTTTGTCTGCATATTCACTAGCGAGCGTGAGTACGCGACTGATGACTCTTGATCATAAATAGGCCTGGATTGAGTCGACAGGCTATCGGACGAGCCCTTCACTAGGCCGACGTGGGGGTGGCATTAGATTCGCTGTGCGCTTAAGTACCCCGCAGCGTACAGAGGGTGTTGAGCGTGTTTATCGTGTTGCAGCTGTTAAGGCGTCGTTGTTAACTAAACAGAAAAATTAAAACAGATCAGCTCGGTAGTTTGATGAATTCGTTTAACCGGGCGACCAATTACTGAACGGTGTGACCAGTGAACTACGGATCTGCCGTCGCTTTCGGCAGCCGAAGCTGTGCCCGCTGGTATGGTGTCTGATATAGTATAGTTCATGCCCTGACGGTCTATGCTTGCTTTCTGGTTTGCAGGGCTGCGCCATTATGGGAGGAACATTCACGGTGGTCGGCATCATCAACTCCGTCTTGTACACGGCCGGCGAGGTGTTCCGCAAGCTCGAGATGGGCAAGCTCAGCTGAGCTCATCGTATCGCACAGTGCCACAGCAGCAGCAGCAGCAACAGCAGCGACAACCACTATAGCCGTAACTGTGAGGTCAGGCCGACAAGTTGGTGGCTTTCCAGCAGAGCTTCGAGATTGCCCACGGAGCCGTGGCCATCGGTCGTTCGTCTCTATCCGCTCTAGCTAGCTGGAGAAATGTACCTCTCGTCTATTATTGTTCTTATGACATAAATTAGTATTATTATTATTATTAGTATGCTCGGTGCTGCACAACGATACCCTACAAAGAGATAGAACGCCGCCTATCGGACAGCTTTATGAAGTCAGTTCACTCTTCATCCTCTGCTTGTCTTCCCGTCGTTCATGCATGCTACATGGATGGTTCAACAAAGATGCCACAACACCGGGACTGACCTCGTGCACGTCATGAGTCTACAAGAGTATAACATGGTTTTTCTTCTGTGCAGACGCGACGATTCTCCAGCATCGATTTGCAGAATTCGCGCTTGCGCCAAGACATCACCATTACCGCTGTTCCATTTCTGGCACGGTCTCGCGATACAAAGAATCTACCCGACCGGCTGTTACCGGACATATCCCAGCTCCAACCTGAAATTTCTTAATTGATTTTCGTGTAGGTCTGATTGTAGCTGCATACGTGTAAGCCTGCTGCTTTGCGAGATTAAACTCAGTGAATAGTTCATATTTCAATGAGTAATTTTTACATTGTTATAACTGTGACTAATCGACATCCTAAGAC
Source organism: Dermanyssus gallinae (assembly GCA_003439945.1). Taxonomy (NCBI): domain Eukaryota; kingdom Metazoa; phylum Arthropoda; class Arachnida; order Mesostigmata; family Dermanyssidae; genus Dermanyssus; species Dermanyssus gallinae. Next base: position 95,507 of record QVRM01002852.1, read on the forward strand.
GTTCTAGGTTGTGTGTGGTATATGGTGGTCTGTTGTGTGAAGGAATGCATGATTTAGGTTAGTGAGGTGAAGTTATGGAAACATTAGGGTAAAAGCAAACAAGTGTCAGGGTCTAGAGCCAGAAATAGCAATAGTAAACGATTGCGTCCCTATTTAGGAGGTGCAGGAGGTAGACCCTGTAGTGAGGATGTCTCAAGGCTAACCTTACCGACAAGTCAATGGTAAGAATAGCAGCAGTTGCGGCTGCATCAAGAACAACAGGCACTTCAACAACCCTACCAATAAGTGTACACGTTGCTAATAACTTCATGGAAAATAACGAGACATATATTAATACTATCATCAACGAGGACAACAACAACAACAACAACAACGTTGCTGCACGGCACGACGAAAGCAACAACAAGAACATCCGCGCAGAAACAGACAACAACAATCACAACAACTTTAACGTAAGCGCCAACGTTAGCAACTCAACAGTAGCAAAAACAGGACCTAGATATATGAACAGCATGTGATATAGAAGATATGCATCTCAGACGGTGGAACTAAAACCCACTCTACTAGAACGAGTAAGAGGGAACCACGTTTACAACAGTGACCTCTAGATTCGAGAAATGTTTAGCGACTGCGAGTAATATGATTTTTTGAGAATCTTGATTAAATATATATATATATATATATATATATATATATATATATATATATATATATATGCGCAATTGATATAGATTAACGACCAGCAGATATTTACTCTGGCTTTGATATTGTAAAGCTTCGCGTCTGTGTGTGTGTACGGTTGTACTGACAGTTTACCATGGTGAAGTCAAATAACGAGTCTGCATGCTCTATGTTAGCTTAGCGGCCGTCGTTGTAGCGATTGACTTAACGAGTTGGCTTTGCCGGAATCCGTCGAGGATTGAACGGACAAATCACCTTTTCATCAAGCGAGGCCACCTATTAGGTCCGTATTGAGTTCGTCTTCAATCTTCTGTCTATCCATCTATGAATGTGTTCACCAATTACTTGTACGTAGTTGAACAGAGTATCTTTGGCGCGCTTAGCTTACGCCATTCCAAACCCCGTAAGCCCCTTATATATATATATACAGTCATTATGTCGCGACAGAGGTATACTAATAAATCATTTAAAAATAAATATAGCTGTTCTTCTTGCGTTATCAATGAATACACTTTTCATTGCGGTACATCGCGGGTACACAATGTACTGTGTGTTATTTGTACAGTCTTCGTCCGAACCGGCATTAGAAAAGAGGCAAATTGCATTGAGACTGGGCATATGTCGCGCCGGGATTGAACCCTCGTCTCACACACACACACAAACACGTATAGACTCCAATTTGACTACTATGCTTCCGGAATATTTCTTTTCGAGCGTTTGCCTTTCTGACATGCAATTATTATTTTTAGTCTTGCCCGACACGCGTGTATGCCCCGTTTGTCCATAGTTAACTCCATAAATGACACAAAATGAGTGTTTTTCTCAACCTGCCAAAACCCCTTTATTAGTTGTGCAGGGTCGTCATTCATCATGATAATGTTGTTCCCAAAATGGCGCCTCAAAAAGCTTTGTATTGCGTAGATACGGAGTAACACTTTTTAATGAATTACTTTGCCGACAAACAAGGCTTAATTGTCGTATGCCAGACGGTTGAAATGAGCATGGCAGTATATGTTGTACTTTGAGAAAGACAGATTCCGAAGAAACCAAACGTGGCCAGACATCTACCAAAAATTAAGGCTTGTCTCGTCGTTGTCTACTTGATTATGTTAGTGCTCTAGAAATAATAAAAACATATATTGTATCGTCATTAAATCATAGAGTAAGGATACACGCTTGAACAGTAAGCGTCGCGCGATCTGTACATGGATCAAAAACACGCACGCATATAACATTTCGCAGCGGTGGCAGTCGATTCTTAAGCACAATTCACCGGACGTTTGACGACCGTTTGTGATCCTAGACGAGACAAATATACGCCACTACGCACTCCGCAGAGAGAGAGAGAGAGAGAGACATTGAACCAGATCGGAGGCAAAGCAGTGCACGCTACCTACAGGCAAAATACTTTGCGCGTCTCGCGTGTTCCGAAAGATTCCCAAGAGCTGCGTAAGTATAACCTGGCAAACAGAAAACGATGCATTTATTAAATGTGACGCGTGCAAGAAGACATGCTTGCCCGGTAAGCGTTGGAGTAGTACAAATCTTGACGACCGCAATGCTAGCCACTGTATGTTAAGTTGCCTCAGTGGAACAAACAACAGGCTTTTAAGCATTGCCGAGTCCCGAAAATTTGTTTCCGCCGTTGCGCACGTGGTGGGCACCTTAGGCTGCTGCGCTAAGAACCCTAGCAGAGCGACCGGACAGGCAAGCTCAAAGCAACGTTCATGGTAACTGCTTTGTGGAAAGCGAGAGTTTCGGTGACAATGGAATCCAAATTCGTGACCGGGCGACGTGATCAGCATCTGCCTTTGGAAATACGGAAAATGTATTACTATTATTATTATTATTGCGACCCTATTATGCAACTGTTTTCGAAACATTTCTTCTGATCCTTTGCGCGCCTTTTGTCTGGACAACGCGTCCGCTTTCCGTTTCCGTCGTCTTTTATGTACCGGAACTCAATGTCGTAACTCTATAAGAATATAGCCTAATGCTGGAGACGAGCGTTTATTAATAGTGGTGCTAATTTCGCCGATGGTTCGAAACAATTTATATAAGTGGCACTCGATGAGCCTCATAATGGATGACCAACAACAGCAACTGGCTAAGAAAATGTGACTCGTGTGAGGACTGCAATTGACGAAAGCTTAACCATAACGTATGCATTTTGTTAGAGGGTATGCCAAGTTCCTTCATATTATCCTACACAACAATCTCGATTCAGCAAAAATAAACTGCTGGTTGGGTACCTTGTGATCTGTCAGAGGGCAAACAATAGTTACGGGCCTTTTTGGCTTGAGAATTTTTTATAAAACTCGATGATGGCCGGCATTTATCTGCTCTTCTTCTCCGTGAGAGAAATTGCAGCGATAGTTGAACTGGAAAAAGGTGGTACAGTGCCAGCGATTATATTAGTATACTGCAGAATGTCTATCAATGTTTTCACTACACTCACCAAGAAGAACTCAAAAGCATATCCAACGTGTTGCGCGATAGCCGCAACGTGGCCTCACAGCCAATTAGGCATGCACTTAATCTTAATTACTTCGCAACCTCACCTCGCATTGCCGTAGATTTGGCACCAAAGTGACCGTCATGAAATGTGCGCTGGCCTGAATGTGCTAATAGTTTTGAGCGCTGCTAGTGGTCCTAGGGTAGTGATTTTGAGCTATTTGGTGTGAAAGGTACTAAAAAAACTCCATTTTGCGAATTCTGTTTAAAACGGCCATGTCGCATCCTCTGGCCGGCGTTATATGTTCTTCGGAAGACGCAGAATTTTCTCAAGAACACGGCGGTGCCTTAGTTTCTGTGTAGGAGGTTGTCTCGCAATTGCAAATTTTGTGCTCCTCTGTCGGGCAAAACACCAGTGTCACAAATTGTAGAAATTTCACTATCACTCCGAAAAAACACTCTCAGAGACCATGTCCCATGGGAAAAATATTTGCTTTAACGAGCTCTACACTTCCTTATATCGCGCTTCACAGATTTCCATTACACCCTGTATATACACCCATATAACATACATAAAACTACTTTTTAATCAAATACAAAGTTCGTGCTTTAACTTATCATGGTCAATATATCTTGTTTCCAGTATACATACCCCAGCAAGGAGAAAATGACTAATAGCCCAACACGCAAGCGCAATTTGGACCATCCGCCAAATTGACAAATGTCTCGCTTAAGAACTCAAAACCGGCCACGGCCTTTGGAGTTATGGATGTGTACAGGGAGCCCAACCAGTAATGGATATGTACGTTCTAATAACCTAAATGTACTAAGGACGTGGACACCTAGACGTTCCAATGTGGTAACGCTGTGTTGCGCAGGATTAAGTAAGCGGTTCAAAACTGAGACATGATTTAAGTGGTTAACTAAAACGTTCTCAAAGCATTTAATTTAAATTACAATCTAACGGTATAGCGCATTGCAAAACCAGCCGTTATTTCGCAGGAGTTGTTCTTCAAGCCTCTTTTGTGGACTGGGTTTAAACTGAGTCTTAAAACGTCGGGCACAATGGCGCCTTTATAAGATCTTTTAAAGATGACTCTCAGTGGCTCGGCTCAAAGTAAGACAGACGATTTATAACAACATTGAAGCATGCTTTCAGGAGTACAGCTATATATATATATATATATATATATATATATATATATATATATATATATGCGTCATTCAATAAACTATTTCGCACGAACTTAGAAATCAAATATTACTCTTTTATTTATGACTGTACAACAGGGTTATAAAAGAAAAACTTAAAGTAGTCAACACATGTGTAGCACATTTAAAACTCTAGCTGCAATAACCGTAACATATAACTGGAGATGTCACGACGCAGAAGAGAATACATTGTGAATGTCGCTTTCGCTTTGTCTTGTTCTCTCCGGTCGTCCCGATCTTAGCCCTAAGCATCTGTACAGTGGCCGTACTGGCGGTTCCAGTCCTCGTACTGCTTAAGAGACTCCACACCCACTGACGATCGCACTAAACGTAGGGCCACTTTAAAATCTTCCAGACTAACCGGGCCGATCTGTAATCACATAGGAATATATATATATATATATATATATATACATATATACAGAGGCGGATCTGCACGATATCTGACGACCCGTCACTTCTTGTAGTCAAGAGAATAGGAGCGTCAAAGCATATCGGTAACTAAAAAACGATCGCTTATGTATGCCATAATTCCCGAAGCGTTTTGTACAAGACTGCAGGAAAAGAAGGGGGATATCTCCCGATCACAATGCCTGGAACACTTTCTAAGCCGCCATCTACAGGTGTCCCAATTCTTAGAGTTTCTCTGTTAATTGACACTGGAGCCGTTGCCATCAACAACTCAAATCTCCTTGATACTAGTTTCACTTTGAAACTACCGTCAGCCGATCACGCGCCAAAAAAAAAACATTGTACCAGAATGAGAGATTTTACAAGTAGAGTATTCCATGTGAGAGTAATTAGCCGCTACTCCAGCAAGGGTAACGCCTCCTCAGAGTGTCCGGAGAACACAATTTAAGGGCCGCTTTTGCCAATTGCTTAACAAAGCTTAACAACGTTCATAATGGTTCTTATGATATTAACGATGTGAAAATCTGCAACAACGCAAATACTCATACTGCATATTGTACTCCTTTAATAAGATCCCCCTGATGCAAACGAAGCGAATGCCGTGACTTCAGAAAGAAAAAACATACAATTTGAGAGAGGAAAAATGGCAGCTGGAAGAACGCTTGCAAACGAATGCAGAAGCATTGTGCAGAATAAGTTGGCATGGATAATCGCTACATCTGTCGGAACAGAAAATGTTACTTCTTAAAAGGTTGTGCCTGCAAATAATGTAGAAAGTTTAGTATCGATTGGCAGCCCCTAGGTACAGGAACGCGTAAACCGCTTGCTTAGCCTGGACGATTAATCTTATGACGCTTGACACCTATCCACCATTTGTAAGGACAATCAATGCATGAATAAAATTGCGTTAGGTATATTGTGTTTTAGGTAATGAGTATTGACCTAATGTTACTTACCAAAAACGCGTCATTATATACATTTTTACATGGCAATATGCAGTATTTTTATACAATCACAGACAGTCGATTCTTATGACCAAAAAAATTTACTTAAAATGCTACTCGGGCACTTCGCATAAATAGTCCCGATCCCCATGCCAACCTCTTTAGGTCTACATTTTACCACTTTTAATATGTGTTCTTCTAATAACTGACCTTCCCAGTATAACAAAGGCACTGAAAATGTACTTCTAGATAAAGATAGAAAGATAGAGAAAGCACACCTAAACGAAAAATACATGCAAAATGCAAGCAAATTAAGCAGATTCGCTGAAGCACTTTAGGTATTGAAAAGGCTCAGTCGAACCTATCGCAGATAAAATTTGACGTTATCTATACATCGACTAGGCTAAACCACAACATTATCGTAATGTGCGCTTTCAAATAACATAGCATAAATGGCATCTTTCCTCGAGGATATCAGACAAACTTCGCTGATAGCATTGCCATAAATTTGCTTACTTATATGCAAAGCAAGAAGTCGACAAATAGGCACATCTCAATAACGCAGAATATTAATTACGCTCGAACCGTGTATCTGCAAAAACGCTCCCCCCACTAGACACCTACTTACACTGGCTAGGTAAAAGTTTAAAGTGGAACCGCTTTAAACTAGCTTCTTCCCGTTTGCCGCTCGTATACCTAAGCATATATATATATATATATATATATATATATATATATATATATATATATATATATATATATAAGAATAATAGTAGCAAGCATGGTACAAATTGGACCGGCGTATAAAAGTTATTCCTCGTCGTGTACCTCATCTGGGTTGAATGATTTAAAATCCTTAACGTTCGCAAAGCTACGGCGGACTGGTCCAAACGCTGCCTCGCGACATAAGCTTTCCATATCGGCACCTGAGTACACTGTAAGATTTCAAGGCACAAACATGGTTAGTTTTTAAAACGGCTATTAGTTAAGATTGCTCAGACATACAAGGAGGCAATTAGCGTACTGCTACTTTTACGTCTGGTAGGCCCTGAGCCTCGCGACCGGAGAAGACACCAGATAGGTGCGCGGGTTTCGAGCTCCACCGTTGCACATTTGTATGTATGGGGGTCGGTCTATGAGGCAATGCCAAAAACTGTTCCGTAGACGTGAAATTTTGGCTAAGGGTCAGCCCGAAACCCCGTTTTAGAGGCACTGTTCTGCCCGCAGCGTAATGCGTCGTACGAAATATACTATATGTATGTGAATGTATATATGCATATGTATGCGTCGTACGAAATATACTATATGTATGTGTATGTATATATATATATATATATATATATATATATATATATATATATATATATGCATATAGTCGTGGAATACTGATGGTACGTGGTTTGTGCGTCTAGAAAGGGGCCAGCCGAAATACTATGTCTTGCAATAGTAACTTTGGTTACTTTTTGGCAGGATACTCTTATATGCGTTCCGTTGTTCGGATTAAGTTGCGTGGTTTACCATTTATATGCCTATACATTTGAACAAAGAATAACCAATCGAACCGGCCAGCCGATACGCTTTCTGCATCTGTGCATGTGTCGCATCGATATAGTATATCTAGTTCACCCTAGATACGGTTTTACCGCATTATTTGCTGTCAATGGCCCGCAGCATAGTGGCAGTGTGGCGGTGGCATAGATCATCTCATCATTTGCTCAGCGCTGTTAACAGCGGACCGCTGGAGTATACCTCTTGTTATTGTTGTTGTTTTGGTTTTGAGGAGAACATCAACAAATAAGGCTGGCTGACACCCGCTACAGTCAGCTGATCCGGTTGATCGCCACTCTATTTACAATCGGTGCAGCCACTATTACGTCACTGGTTGTGGACAGACAGCACAACCGCGCAGAAAATGCATGCGACTCTCTCCCGTCTACGACGACTTGACATCATTCGACGCGGAAAAACGCTTCCCCGTGCTGTTCCTAGTGCTCTCAGTTGAAGTTCGTTTTTCGCCCAGTAAGCCGAGCGAACGTATTTCGGAATTAAGCAGTTGCTTTTTAAGGTTAAGACGTTTCTCTTTCCCCTTCCTTCCTTCCTTCTTGCTTAGGTTTCACCTGTTTTAACTGTGTGTCGATTTAGTGTGTATACTACATACACTAACACAACTGCATAGCGTCGTAGACGAATTGACACCGAAGCAAAGCCATGGCAACCTGTGTTATATGGCTTTGCTTAGGTGTCAATTCGTCTACGACGCTATGCAGTTGTGTTAGTGTATGTAGTATACGAATGCGTGTATTTGAACGTGCATAACTTTGGTGATGAAGGGGAATATGAGCGTATATATATATATATATATATATATATATATATATATATATATATATATAGTACTTATATATATATATATATAGCACACTTCTCTTAAAGGGTGGTAGAACTTATTCCAAAAAGGTTTTTTTATCCAGTTCGATAACGGGGCGCGTGGAAAAACGGCTTGCGGTAGTCACATCACGAATAGAATCAACTGTGTACCAATGGAGTCACTGTGAAACTGCGCATTCTCCTGAATGTGTGTATTTTATTACCGTCATGGCAAGATGCTTGTGTACTGAACGCGAACGGTCAAACATAAGACATCACCGGATTTTGATTTTTGCAACTTTCCTCAACGCGACAGCAACAAAAAATTTAGCAAGCTCTAACACTTCCCAACAAGCTCCCCCCAGATGTGCGCGCAACCTCTTCTTTGACAATATTCAAACAAAGTGCTTAGTAATACTATTTAGGTAACTTACCCTAATATAAGCCGAACACGATAATAATCATAATGACAATAAATTAAATTATAAGAAAATATGCAATATAAACACTCCATACTAGCCTTTGATGGCTTTGAGGAGCTGTGAACCTCTGTACAAATGTAAACCACTCATGAAAATAATAAAACCTATCTATCTATCTATACAAACTAAGAGTCGCGGCTTCGATCTCGGTACGACGATATGTCATCTCAAAGCAATATTTCTTAATTTTTGCAGATTTAGGTGAACATAATCATATGTACTTAGTATATTATTCATGACGTGTGTCAGCATGGCTATATAGCTTCCCGAAGCACAAAGCACTAATTCGGCTGCACCAATTGCTGCTATGCCCCTGCATTAAGGGACGCCTGATATCCAATCATTTGAATCCGAATGATTGGTGTTTTCTACTCCAGCGGCTTTCGTTGAACGTCGAGCAGGGAAATGCGGCCGCTGCTCGTGTAATGGGGACCATCATGCACGTCTGTACACGATGCCAATGACGACTAATGGGCCAGTTACCTGGGGGCTTAGGTGCAACGGACTGGGGTACACATTCAATGGAACTAAAACTATACCCCTATTTTCGGTGAATTCAAAACTAAGCTTAAAAATACCCAGTAGATACATCACGTGAGGTTCTGCGTACGTGTTCGTTACAGAGAGGGCGAAGAGAGATCGATTCGAGCTTCTCAAGATGCTAATGGCCATGATTAAGCCGGTATCCTCGCTGCTGTTGGCCGTATCGTGTCGCGGCACCGCCAGTCAGCAGGTGTGGAAGTTGTCAAGAGGCCGATTTCGTACACAATCCTGCCTGGGGATCGCTCAAGCCCGACACGCCTCGTTTCTGACCGAAGAGCACGACCAGCTCCGAGACTCGGTGCGGCGAGTTATAGAAAACGAAATCAACCCGCGTGTCGACGAATGGGAGGAAAAGGTACACTGCCGGTAGACACTCTACGTAGTATGAGTTGTCTCTCGACTCCAAGTCATGGTCCTGTCTAATCTAATTACCAGCATATGTACAGTTGTTATAAGGTTAGCGATAGTAGTTGCTGGTTGATGCGGCTCGCGGTTGCTTGAGCGACCACTGCTCAGCTGACCCGTTCATACAACAACGATCACAAAAATGGGCTAGCAAGAATATATACATATTAATTCAATAGTTCGTTAAGATGGCTGGCCGCGTTACATCGAGTGTCGACGACAAGATGGGGTGTCTTCCAAAGGGAAGCCAAGAGGTCAAGGTAGAAGACTCATAGCACACCATACCTCACACTGGGTAGGTTAGTGCACTGTCGATCGGCATGGACGAGCTACAACAACTCGTTGAGCTCGCTGTCGATGCCAAAGTCAACTTTAGTGAATAAGACAAGGTTTTTTATGTTTTCATCAGAATATGCTGAATAAATCGTTGGAATATAATAATCGCCATAAAAAGCTGTAATGTGGCAGACCAACAGCATGAACAGAAACAAAATCACAGGGACGGATTCGATGTTACAGGGCATGTACGACAAATCTTTTGTGCTGAAGAAACTGGCCGAAATTGGCGCGCTGGGAATTACGAAACCAACAGAGTATGGAGGACTCGGACTTGACTATAGTTACAACGTCCCGTATCTCGAGGAACTTGGAATGTGCAAAGCAGGTGGGGTCGTTACAGGTAAGAGGAATCTCATTCTCTCTTATTCTCCCATTTCGCCTTTCGCTTACGCTCGCGGCTCACTCTTGACAAAACGGAGACAGCAACATTCGATTGTACCGTGCCATATTGTACGACGACATTATATATAACGTGTAAAGACAACAGAAACTAACAAAGCAAAAGTTTGTTTTGTTAAAGGTACATGACTAGTAGGGTATTGAACAAAATGTAAACCACTCAAACAGTCCACCCTTGTTTTTCATACAGGTTTGTCCCACTGCTCGCGAAGGGCTTTCTTAAGCTCGTTTAAATTTTGGAACCGGGTAAACCCAACTGTTCCACGTATTATAGCAGCACCCCTTCGGGGCTTCGGGCAAGAATTCGGTCATTTTGGCGGTTTGAGTTGGGCTGCAGACCAAACGTGCTCTCAACTATCCACCAGCACGTCAAGCTGGCGACTACGTCGGATTTTCACACAAAATGAACCTGCTTGTCTTATTAGCGTCGGTCAGCTCTAGTCTTTGCATAAGATGGTGTTCAACCCTCCCGAGATCTTTGTCGCGGCCTTTTTAACCTTTCCCAGGCTCCGATCTCACACCTGAAGCTCGTGAACCGTATTTTGGACTTGGCGTCAACCGCCTTGCGGGCTGACGGGGTCTTCTTCTTATGCGTGAACGCACTCGCTTAGCAAGTTTTGAAGTCTCTGCGGAGCGCGGTCGATCGGTCCGATGGCGATTAATGAGCTTTTTAAACTACGAAACGTATTAGCAATACGCTTTACAGTGCTCCGATTACCTTGCAATCTTCGTAGCTGAACGGCCTCGCTCCAGCTTCTGAATAGACGCAGTTGCTATATAAGCCAACTTTGACAATTTTGTCGGTACTTCGACGCCAAATGCAAAGAGAAAGACTAATATAAACAATAATAATGGAGATTATATATATATATATATATATATATATATATATATATATATATATATATAGTAGTATATATATAGTAATATATATAATAAAGACAAGCTAAATAAATACTCGTTGGCTCGGAAACAAATGACAAAGTGAATGACAATAAATAGCGTTGAATGTCGCCCACCTACGCGATAAGCACGGGTTAGCGCCATGTGCATATCGTGCGCACATCTGTTGGTTGCATAAGCGAACTTGGCCGTTTTAGGCGTTTCGGTGCATACGGACATGTCGACACCAGCACTAATCCGATTCGGCTCCGACGAGCTGAAGAAGCTCTTCCTCGAACCGTCGATCGCGGGTGACATGTTGTCGTGCGTCGGCGTCAGCGAACCGGGCGCTGGTAGCGACGTGGCCAGCATCAAGACAGCGGCCGTCAGGAAAGGCGACGATCTTGTCATCAACGGAACGAAAATGTGGATCACCAACGGGGTGCAGGTAAACAGCAAACTGGTCATGCTATCTACTTTCTGTACTTCCGCGATGTTTTGTTTCTATGAGTGCACGGCTAACAATCACTGCGTCGACGATTCGTAGCTGTGTGGTCAGACTCATCTGCTTCCATATGCCAGATATGCATCGAGTCGGCGGGTAATGTCATTGTAATTCGCATATGGTTCTATTGACGTTTCAGGTTCTAAGGATCGTAGTTGTTCTTTTTTTTTACAATAACAAAGAACACGACTGCAGGTTGTCTCATCGGTCAGCTTTTGTCAGTTCAGAGAGAAGCAACTGTAGCACTCTACCCTTGGCTATTACGTGCACTTGGATTACGTTTAATAATCTCAATAATTATCGTGGGCTTGGGAGATTACGAGTAATCTTTGTATGTGACAATAGACCTTCATCTCTGTGCGTCTATTGGCTGAGTTCGCCAACTAATTGGTCGAATGTTTCTGCTACAACATGCACCTATCCCGTAGGCTGATTGGATGTGTATGCTGGCCAACACGCGCCAGGACAAGCCACACAAAAGTAAGTCGCTCATCTGTGTTCCTATGAACCTCGAAGGCATCACCGTAGCGCAGAACATTCGCAAGGTCGGCCACTGGAGTTCTGACACTGCGCAAATATTTTTTGAGGACGTCCGCGTTCCGGCTTCGTACATCATTGGTACGTATGAATATTCAGATGAACCTCTGCGATAACTCCTTCAGCTACTAGCTGTATAACATTGTTCAACTACTGGAGAACTTGCTGTGCATGATTTGCCCTTCAAATTCCCATGACCTCGTCATCTGGTCATCGGATCAAAGAGCGAAATGGTGCGAATCATTAATGAGTAGAAAATTTCCTCAAGCACATATACATAGTTAGCACCAAGCCACAGCGAATCGAAAATCAAAGTGTGTGAACTACTTTGAAATTACAAACAGGTAAAAAAGGAGACACAATCGTGTTTTCCATATATATATATATATATATATATATATATATATATAGGAGCGCGGATCGAAAAGTTCTGATACATATTTATAAAAAAAAATATTTATTATTTCAAAATGTTTTTGTTCCTCCCAAAACAGCTCCTGTTCGCTTTAATGCAAATGTGCCATCGTTCGAAATATTTTTTAAACACGTCTCTCCGAATAGAGTTTTCCTCTTCGTTCCTCTAGTCTCGAAACGTTGTCCCCTATTTTTTTTTTCTTGAGAACGGGAAAAATCCGCACAAGCCAGCTCCGGCGAATATACGCTGGTTGCGAAAATATAGAAATCGGACCTTTCATCAAATAATCCGAGCTCAGTAATGGTGTGTAGCCGATGATGGCGCTTCTGAGCAAAACAAACCGGAAGACCTTAGTGGTATCGGTCTGGTGGCAAAATTCAAAGCACTAGAACTTGCAAATCCGCCCTCGCATATGTATATATATTCTTTATGTTGGTTATTGTACGCAGGCGAAGAAGGCAAAGGCTTTCTCTATCAGATGATGCAGTTTCAAGACGAGAGACTCGCAGCTGCCCTTTTGGTGCCGAATTCAATGGACCGAGTCATTGATGATACCATTGAATATCTAAGATCACGAAAGGTAAGATATACTTTAAATTATACCTATTCTGGATAACGAGATCAATACCCGATATTGAGCATATGCGTAATCATGTCTTGTAATATGCAACATGCATTTTGCTCATCAGTTGATATGGCTAACATGTTGAGCGTTTAACAGGCGTTCAAAGGAACTTTGCTTGATAAGCAGTACATCCAGTTTACGTTGGCCGAACTGAAAACGGAGGTTGAGGCTGTCCGTTCGATTTGTTACCGCGCAGTCGAGAAAATGATTGAGGGAGAAGATGCCACACTGTTAGCTTCGATGGCTAAACTGAAAGCCGGTAAGTGACCTCTTGCTGATATGCCAATGAACATGCAAGTGCGTATACACGAATCGATATACACCACTCGCTTATCACTGACGTAACACTGATGTTACGAGACAACATCAGTGACCCTTTTAACCCTGTCGAGCTGCCGGCAGGAGGCAAGCTGCAATTGCAAAATCTAAAGCTCTTCGTGGTTTTCTGTAGATCAAACGCGGGTGCAATAGTTGTTCCCTTTTGCTGTGCTTGGTTAAATTTGAGCTCGTTTCTGCCTAAAAAATACACACAACCAAATTCTCAGTGGACGAGTTACCGTACAATTCCTCCGCGATTATATTAAAAAAATATTCTATTAAAGGCGCAATTAGCAATGGACTTTGTCCTGCACAGAGAGCTGATTCGCACACCAAAAGCTAACCGTAGTGTGAGCATTGGCCTCAGTGTTTCACTAACCAGCCCGCCCACCCATTGCTCACCCTCCCTCAAAGACCATTATGACACTTTTGTCGAGGTTCACCCTAGAGACTGCACGAAGCTGTGTGTCGAGGTCAAGCTCTGCCTCCTATGGCTGCCACGGGTTCGTCTGATGGGTGAGAAGGGCTGGTTAATATAATCATTAACCAACTGCTGTGTTTTGTATGTTTATTCTCTGCTTCTTGTTCACGCACGCGTGTGTCGATACATGTTTATCTCGTTTAGCTCGTGTCAGCCGCACCGTAACCGACAGCTGTCTCCAGTTCCACGGTGGAATGGGCTATACACACGACATGCTTATATCGCGTGCTTGGAGGGACTCTCGTCTGCTATCGATTGCTGGTGGAGCGGATGAAATTATGCTCTACATAATCTCGAAATTTATGGGCACCTGCAAAGACTAACAACAGATGGCAAACTGACTCCGAACTGAAAGACAAGCGTTGAGATAGTTTTCGGCGGAGTCGTCCTAGTAATGAAGGATCTCACATATGCTCAAGCTGTACAATTGCTGTATGCCGGCAGTAATGGTAAAGAATCATAGCGAAGACCGGTAGGCGAACGACTCGCGATTGACACATCAAAGACAATCCTGATGGCTGTAGTTTCCATACCAGATTTCGCGACGGTACTAGTGTAGCACTAGAGCGGCCATACCAGCGATTTTTAGATAAACTCCCCATAGCTCAACATCAAATGACTACACACTTTTTATATTGTTAAAAAAAATATATATATATATATATATATATAGTGTTGACATGACTACTTTAGCGCTATGTAGCACTAATGATATACGTGGTTGCTGGGTTTGTATAGCATGTGCCAGTCATTACTCCGCTGGGGTGTGACACAGATCAAAGGAGAAGTTAAATATATTTTCCGAAAGTAAAAATAGTTTTGTCATTGCTAATCGCCGTGTTGTCATTCTGTGATCTCAGTTATCTTTTTAATTGTCCTATCATAACGTAACTATGGATTTTTTTATTCAACACATACTTGCTATAAAATAAGCTTAGGTGAAACACATTGATTAGACACGCAACGATTCACTTCTTTTTATATGTATATATCCGCTGGATACTCGCCGGGGCTACGCCGTTCCGACAAAAATGAATATACATATATTCTGTTTCAGCTAGCATACTATAGAAAATAAATTGGATACATCACGTGCTAGAAATTAGGTTTAGGCCGTATCCTCGCCACAATAATTAAACGGTGATGATCTGGCAAATATACTTCTCTATGCATATTACTTTGAATAAGTTGAGTGAAATACGCTTGTTAACTACGTGTTACCCGATATTAGCTTGGGGCAACAAAATTATGACCAGGTGTCGGAGCCGAAATAAACTCTTGACTTTCCATAGGAATACACAGATCTTCCCATTGCAATGCACGTAATTATGGCTGTGTTGGACTGGTGTGAGCATTCCAACAGATTGCTCGCTGCCGAAGAATGCTGAGCGATTCCGAGCTTGGTGGTAGGAACGAACATGGGTGTGGTCGGTTTGCGGGTTTCACGGTGTGAGTCACTACTAGCGGCCAGTGGCGCATGTGCGTCCGCGCGTTCCCGAAACCTCCCATTAAAAAACATATTTCTTCTAACATCGCATCTTTGTAGACGATTTTGGCCTATGACTAGTTTATTCAACCATCTCTCAGAGTTGTTCCTGTCCGGCTATAAGGGCGGTAGTCCTTTCTTGTGCTGCTACTGAGGTGCGTCGAATCGTTCGTTCGTTTGTACTGGCGGGTGTACACGATCTCTGAGAACGTTCGCAGATGATACCTATCGTTAGTTGTTATCGACGTGTGTCCGATGTCTTTCTTCTGCGCTTCTGCGGCCGCCAGCGTTTGTTATAATATAATACTAAATTTTCTATCACTCGGATAGCTATAACGCAGAGAGAGGCCCGTGAGACCGCCGCTACATTATACGGACAAGAGAGTTGGCAACGCTGGAAGCTGTGCTGCGGAGAAGAAGACAAGCTCGTCTTCCAAGGTGAGCGAAAAAGCTTTTTGACAGCAACCAACACGCATTGTGTCATGAAGCATCTTGTCACAGTTACTCGACAGCCGCCTGTTGGCTCTTTGAGGCCATAAGCATTTGATTTCTTCGAAGCTCTTCTTTGAAGTCTGCAACCATTTTTACATAAATTCGTTGCTGCTCAACCAGACGGAGGTATTCGTACTGTAGCTTGTCTCGCTCCATCTTAGCTTCATGTCGGCGTCTCTCCGTCTTCACGCGGTTCTGTCGTATACCCTGAACTGAGGCCTCGACCTGATTAAGAAACATCTCCCTGCTAGCCGACGAGCCCATGGCTTGAGCGAAGTTGTCTTGGATAGAATTCACGAGTCCGATTTCTTTTTCGAGATACGCACATAGGTCGTTCATTGTATTGTACATTGTGAAGTACTGTTTCGTTTCCTTGTGCACGTCAGCCACCTGCTGATGCAGTTCCACAAACCGTCGCTGGAACTGGCCGAGCTCAGAGCGTGTGGGAATCTGATCGATAGTACGCTGAAGCTTTCCCACTTGCCTATTGAGCTTGGCAATCTTGACCTTCATCTGGGCTACCTGTGCAAATTCCTCCTCTACGCGCTCCTCGTCCTGCGACTCATCGGCACCACCTTCAGCCTGGCGCTGTTCGTCAGCGACCATCTGCTGAAGTCGCTCTAGCTCTCGACGGCATTCCTTCTTGAATTCGCTCTCCTGCTTCTTCATTTCGTCCAGGACCTGCAAAAGCTCGCAGATGTTCGGAAATGCTGGCTCCTCGTTCTCTTTCTCCTTGAGCGTCTTCATTCTGTCAGCCTCCTCGCGTGCTTCCTCCATTCTTTGGCGTGCACTCTTGACTTCTTCGCGTCGCTCCCGAACTTTCTCTCGAAGCTCCTCAAGTCGGTTTTCTCGCCAGCCGATTTCCTTCAGAACGCGATCCTTGCGTCTTTGGAGCTCGTCTTCCTCGCCGCCACGCAGTTCTCTCCACTCGTCGACGCCTTCGGCAATCTCCTTTTGCCTTCGTTCGATGAGCTCCTTCATTTTGACATTGCCTTCACTTAAACCGCTCTCTTCCGCTTTAACATCTACCGAGCCCATCTGGCTCACGATAGACGAGCTTCGCTCTTCGTCGTGACGGCCGCCAACGCCCGTCTGCGAGTACTCCAAAAGCACCGCATCGAGCAAGAGCTCCCGACTGAGCGTGTCGGGTGCACTATGCCGGTATGCCCGGATCGGCCTGTACACCTCGACAGGTCGTGGCTGACACGATGGGGCAATGCCATAACTCTTCTCTAGCTGGTACTTCGCGAAGCGAGCGTTGTATTGAGCGGTCTGTTCGCGGGTCTCGAGAGCTCGCTTGACTAGCCACTGAACGACAGGAAACACGTGGATATAGTCGCTGCCCTGAATTTGGTGCGGCTCGATCGGATGCGGACACTGAAGTGCGCGTAGCGCGCGCACAATCTTCTCAGTAAGCGCAATTTTCGTTCCAATGTTCCAGTTCTCGTTGAAGAGCAACTCCACCTCGATATCCACGGCGCAGACCTGGTAAAAATGAATATATGTTATTGGCCTCTCTCCTCTCTCTCTCTCTCTCTCTCTCTCTATATATATATATATATATATATATACAAGATTAGTTGGCCAGCTCTGGAAAATATTACAAGCAAGACGTACGGACACGCCTGTCGACTAATCGCTGTACCTAACAGAAATTTCATGACTTAATTCAAACATCTTGCAACCAAATTATATATATATATATATATATATATATATATATATATATGTGTTTTGAAACTTTATATATATATATATATATATATATATATATCCAACAGTACAAAAAACGTTTTCATGTGTATACCGCATATAAATAAAGAATGTATGCATGTATATGCATATCGGCTCTTTTCGAGCCACTGTGTTCATTTCTTGCACGTACCTGTATACACCAAACTAGCCCGCCGACAATTTTGTCGAAGAGCGAAAGTCCCTTGATGCGGGCTCGAAAGTATCCGGCAGCCAGTAGCAGGTGAATAATATCTTCGCCGCGTTCGGCCTGGAGCTCATCTTCACGGAAATTTGGCCCCGACGTGGGGCCACTCGCAGTCGCCGTCATAGTTCCGACACGGCTATAACTTGCGATCTACCGTGCGCAAGACGTGAAGAGTCTGTTTGTTCGTTCTGTGTTTTCGAACGACGATAAACGTGACTTCAACTCTCGTTTATCTGCGTCAATACGTCAAGCGGTGAATGTTTGAACACCATGTTTTTACGGCGTACTAAGAACAACGCGCGAATGTCAAAGTGTGCTAAGCAACCCTACCAGGATGACTTCTTACTCGGTAAGAGCACATTCCAGCATCAACCGTGCTTGCCGGCCTTTGCTTAAAACTCAGCCAGCCAGCCAGCCACCAGCAACAGATTGAAGTACCGTTTTGTCGATGTAAAGTTTCAGTTTCTTTAGCCGAGAATTTATCGCCACGGCCAAGATGGAAATATACTCCTCTCGAGTTCGCAGGCGGAGGCTAACAATAGCAGCAACAACAACAACAACACGTCGTTTCGAAAGCCTACATTTTAGTAGGCCAACTTTATACGGCAGACGCACACCATTCATTCAGCGATATGCAATTTTACAACAGCTAACGTCGAACACTTCAACAAACTCAAAACGATTATAGCTCATTCATAATTTGATTGCACATCATCATAGTAGTAGTAGTAGTGTCAGCTCTTGTGCCAATCGGAGCTCGTCGGTAAGAGGGGCGGAAACCGATAGCCA